>VALG01009123.1:0-17469 GCA_009835305.1 Ipomoea purpurea | reverse complement strand
TTATTCTCCAATCACCAAAAAATAAAGGTCTCCTATCAAGCCTCCTGTGAGCAGGTTTGAGAGCACTCTTCACAAACACCTTCTGCGACCAGCCCTGTAAGGTCTTTGCTGTCATTACTATGTTGTAATTTTATCGTATATAATATATATATATTATTTTATTTTCATTATTATTATGATTATTATTATATATTGTTTTATTTGTTTTTAAGGGGCAAAGCCGCGCCTCGCTGGGCTCGAGGTGCGGCTTCGCAACCGTACTGGCGATCGGCCTCGGGCGTGGCTGGAGGGCGGCCTCAGCCTTCTGGCTGAGGCGTCGAGTCAACAGGGGCCGAGCGTGCGCCTCGGCCTGTGGCTGAGCTGCGGCCTAGCCATTGCGAGCGTTGCCTCGACCAGGACCTCCGGCCTGTGGCGAGGCACGCCTCAGCCATCTGGCCGAGGCGTGCGCCGGCCACGTTCTCTTTTCTTTCTTCTCTTTTTTTTTTTTTTTTTTTTTTTTTTTTTTTTTTTTTTTTTAATTTTTTTGATATGCTTCGTTCCTGACAGGCACTTTCGTACCCGAGGCTTGCTAGCTATTTGTATCGTGAGGTTAGTTCTGTTGTTTTATGATGGATGCCACTCCTTTTATTGATATTGAGACTCGATTTTGATGAGAATTACCTCTGTGTGATTTCTCCTCTTATAATTTTTCCCCTATCCCGTTTTCTGTTGCTCGTCCACACCTGGGGCCCAACAAAAAAGGAGAAAAATGCAAGGCTTCATACTCCGCTCTTGATAGTCCCTTATCTTGTCCATACGACCTCAATTAGGGGGCGGATGAGATGAATTAGTGGTCTCCTTAGTCTGACGTTTCGACTCCCCCCTGACCCTCGGGGAATATCACGACCACCCATAGATAAGTATTTTGGGTCACCTTTGTCGCTGCAAGTTGGGCTGCGGTTTCCCTCCATAGTTTCGTCGTAGAGTTTATTGAACCACTACGAGATAGCCCCCGGCCAGCTTGTTCCCAATAGTCACCAGGTAATTGCGGGCTTCTTGCTTATGCAAGGACAAGAGATAGAACCCCGCTAGATCTCTTCCAGGCTTTTTCATAGTTGGTAGGGCTTCTCAGGAGGGTAAAGGATTCGTCATGATTTCGAGTAAGGCCGCGCTTCAAACTTTTTGGGACCGTCCTATACTTATAACAGGATTGGAACCAAAATATTTCTTTGTCACCCTCTGTGGTGTCCGTCTCCCTTCGTTCACGTGGGGATCCATTTACGTTGCCCTCCCACTCTCGAACCCATGAGTCCTCCTCTCGCCGAGATGTAGATGATTATACTGGGAGATGGTCTTCTATCGATAGCTGATTATACTACCGTGGAGCTCGCAGGCTTAGGCTTCGTGAGGCTCGTCCAGCTGTTCTTTCACCCACGGTACTCTTCAGTTATCCTTTAGCATTTCTTCGTCAACTACTAACCTCTACTTCTTCTTTTTTATTGCGGTACCATGTCTTCATCTTTGGAACTAACCGATACTTGTCGCGACCGGATCCCCCCCCTAAGAAGAGCAAGGTGAGAAGGAAAAAGGTCAAGCCGGAGCCACGGAGGTGATGCGCCTCCGCCACAAACGCGCCGACCCATCCAAGATCGTTGAGCGTTACGCTACCCCAACAAAGGTCACTGAGAGGGGTGCGTACCTGCTCAGCAGGGTTGACGAGGGGTGACGGGCTCCCCGACCGCCCTACGGCCGTTACCCTTTTTCACTCACCCCGAGGTGCAAGAGATACTTCAACTGTCTTGCTCGCGTGTACGGACCAAATTGATCGCGTTGGAATGATTGCACCGGAGCGTCGTGTACAAGAGTCTTGACTCGGTGAGTATGCGTTATTGTTCTCAGCGGTTGGACCCTTGTCGACTGGTGTCAACATGCTGCAAGAGCGTTATCTCAGGCACATTTTTGAGGTTAGTTGTTTTCATACATATGCTCTCTCTGCCTTGAGTAGCGCTCGCGTCTTACTCGTTTTTTATATTAGGCCCTGATGGAGGGAAGATCATTCATGCCCAACGGGCGGGTGGACTCGCTCAATTTGAGGATGTTTAAATGAGAGGACGCGGATACAAGAGCCTGAAGGACCTGCTATCTGACGAAGGGCTTGAGAGATGGAAGGCTAGCTCGGGGCGCTAAGGAAGGGCCCAGGCGTGATGTCTTTCCGGGCTGAGGCTATAAGCAAGGGTAGAGGGCTGACTTGAGGGCCTTGAGGAAAGGAGTCCGGAGCTGCTACACTTGCATCGTGAGGAGCGGGAGGTACGCACGAGAGGCCCGTGTGGTCCATGCTGACGCCTCTCCGGTCGGACGCTGTAGAGGTCTACAAAGGTTCAACGGCTTTGGAGTGACGTGGATGCTATATGACTATCTGAGGCCATCCAGGAATTCCTCAAACTGGGGCCCGGTCAAGAAGCGGTTGTGCCGGGCAACATTGGCTTTCAGCATATGGCGGTCAGCGAAGCAACAGGAGTCTGTTTCTAATGCTGAAGAGAAGGTTCCGAATTTTTGACCCGCTGTCCCTTGCTTGCCTATAATGAGAAGAATGGCCCTGAGCTGAGGATGAATCACAGATGTGTTACGGGGTCATGAGGTTCCCTCGTGACGGTTTCACGCATCCGATACTGAAGCCAAAACGCATGTTTCCACTTGATCAAATTATGATTGGAGAGTTCGTCAGTATCATGATAGCTTGAAGTTTGAGATTCCTTTGCTTTCTATGTTCGTCGTTACAATTTGTTCCGTGTGTTTGGATATTGGTGCTGTTTTTTATAAAATACTTTCGAAATAAACTAGTTACTTCGGAATTACATGTCTTTTTTTTTTTTTTTTTTTTTTTGGGCCAGGGCTTGGGCCGTGGTCGGGCGTTGCCATCGGCGTGTGGCTGAGGCACGGCCTCCAGCTGCTGGCCGAATGCACGCTCATCAGGAAGGCGATGCCGGCGCTCGACATCTGGCGACGAGTGCGGTTATTGGCGAGGCGCGGCTCGCCAGGCGGCCGAGTCGCGTTGCCTCGTCCCGGCGAGGCGCGCCTTCCAGCATTTTTATTTTTATTTTATTTTACTTTTTATTTTTTTTTTAACTGGGCGGCACTGAGCACGCAGATATCGTTTCGGAAAATTTTGTAAGATGGTACAAACCCGTTTTATACAGGTAACATGGACGGACAGTGAAGTAGGTATCAATTTCTAGACTCTTAGTATGTAGAGCGGACGGACCCGTTGCCAAGCACTAACCTAATGATTGCTAACTACAAGGTTTTTTAAGGAAAGTAACGTTGATCAATGTCCAGGTCCATCCTGGTCAATCTTCTTCCCCCCGCGATTTTTAATTTATGTCTGGGCGAAACGGCTTCCTCCACGGACGTAGAGGCCCTACCATTTTTTGCGAATTTTTCCCCATTCAGGGGTTGGCTGGCTCTTCTTCGGCACAAGGGCGACTTGGTAATAACGGGTCGACTTTGGTCGTGTAGGACTTTAGCTGGCGACGTAACAGTCCCTTTTTGAGATGCGCATCCTCCCTTTTCATCCCAAAGTTTTAGAATCTACCTTTGTTGGGTTCGTTTTGCCTTGACTCGAATCCTCCCCCTTCTACTAGTATGATTACTTCCACCGGGCCGAGCTTCGAATCCATAAGGCGGAACAGGGGTTTCTCCGGTGGCCCTTCTTGGTGTCGTGCGGTAGGCCCAAGGATGCTATCGAGTTCCTCCACCCAGGCTCCGCCGGCTAACTTCTAGCTTCTTCTTGAGGCCGTCGAGGATGTTCTATTCGCATTCTCTACTTGCCAATTCGCCTGAGGATAAGATACCGCCACCCGGCTATGCTTAACGCCCATCCTGCTAAGAATTCTGAAAATTCTCGTGCCTCGAACTGACGACCATTGTCTGTGATTACCTGAGGAGGGAGCCGAAACGATATACAGGATTTTTTCTCGACAAACCTTTTGCACCTTGCCTGCGGTGATGCTCACCAGGGGCTCCGGCTCCACCCACTTCGTGAAATAGTGATGGCCACAATGATGTACTTCCTGCTCCAGTCCCTGTGGGAAGGGCCCCTACCAGGTCAATCTCCATCTTGAAAAGGAATCGCGGTGCTTACCGGGTGATTTGTCATAGGTTCGACCTGGTAGTGCCTGGAATTCTTTGCACTTGGGACATCGCTTTGTATACTCGGCTCAGTCCCTCAGCATTTTGGGCAAAAAATACCTTTGTAACATGATGCGCCGTGCAATGGTGTACGCTCCTTGGTGCGCGGAGGATACCCCTTCGTGGACTTCTTTCATCACCAACTTGGCTTCATCTGGATATAGACACCTCAGTAACGTGCCGTTGTAGGAGCGTTTGTATAGCTTATCGCCCGAGACAACGTAGCTGGGTGCCGTAACTTTGTTACCTTTGCGTCTGCCTCATCTTGCTGGTAAGGTGTCATCTGCCTTTTATCGCTTGATATGATCAATCCAACATCGCTCCCTAGTCTGCACAGGGAAGACCCACGAAAGTCGATACTTGAAGTCTCGAGGTCTTATAGCCAAGCGATCTTCCTGATGTGGCTGGGGACTCCAGTACTTAGCTTTGAGAGCATGTCGCGTCGGCGTTCGCTCTCTTGGTACCTAATGTATTTCATATCCCTCAAACTCGCGCAAGGTTCTCAGGACCGCGTCTCTGTATTTCTACATGCTTCCTTCGTTAGCTTCAACTCCCTAGACACCTCGCTGACTACAAGCTTGGAATCGCATCAAATTCAGAGCTTTTCAGCTCGTAGTCCCGCTGCCCAACCGCAGCCCATTGAGGAGGGCCTCGACTCCGCCTCATTGTTAGATAATTGAAGTGGAATGGATGCATAGTAGGCGCGGAATCCCTCCGGAGTGACGAGCACTACGCCGCCAGCCGCAACTTTGCTGTTGGAGAACCGTCTGTGGACAAGGTCCACCACCCTCCATCTTCAGTTTCTACTTGGTCCGTCACTTCCCGAGCTGTGCACTCCACTATAAAGGCTACAAGAGCTTGCCTTTGATGGCGGGCCTCGGTTTGAAATCTATGTCAAACTGACTGATGTGCATGGCCCACCGTGCCATCCTGGCTGAGCTTAGTATTCTGGATAAAATTCCCCAGCGGCTGGTGTGAGAGTACGTGGATGGGGTGAGCTTGGAGTAATGAGCCAACCGTTTTTATGAAGTGACTATGGCAAATACTGTTTTCTCCACACACAATGTACTGGAGCTCCGCATCGTGTAGGCTTTGCTTACGTAGTAGATGGGACGCTGAGTCCCTCCTTCTTCTTTGACCAAGCACGGACTGATCGCACCCTGTACCGCCCAAGTCAAGATTAGGGTTTCACCTGCCTCTGGCTTTGCAAGCAGGGGCGGGGACAACAATATTTTTTCAAATCCTCGAAGGCCTTTTGACAGTCTGGCGTCCCACTCAAACCCCTTTGTTCTTTTTCAAGATTTGGAAGAAGGGGAGGGAGCGTTCAACCGATTTATATAGAAAACGCCTAAGGCCGGCCAGAAGCGCTGAGTCTCTGGACTTCCTTTATGGAACGCGGAGGTCCATCTCAAGGATAGTCCTTACCTTTTCTGGGTTCGGCTCAATCGTCGGGTCCTAGTGACCGTGAAGCCCAAAAATTTGCCCCCATCAACGCGAAGGTGCATTTTTTGGGTGTTAGGCGCAAATTAAATTTCTTCATAATGGAAAATACCTTGACGATCATGTCGTCCACGTATGCTTCCATGTTCCGTCCGAATACTGTCTTGAACAGCTTGCCACCATGCGAGTATATGTGCCCCGCATTCTTCAATCCGAATGGCATGACCAATAGCAGAATATCCCCTCGGGGTGGTGAAGGCGGTCTTCTTGGCGTCCTCCTCATGCATGGATATCTAATGGTACCCACGGAAGGCGTCCATGAAGCTCATGAGTTCACATCCTGCCGTCTCATCCACCAATTGATCTATATTGGGTAGTGGAAAATGGTCCGTAGGGCATGCCCTGTTGAAGTCCGTGTAGTCCCGCACATCCCCACGTTGACCCTTTGAGAGCCAGACTACATTACTCAGCCACTGTGGGTAGTAAATCTCCTTGATGTGCCCCACGTGGAGTAACGTGGTCACCTTCTTTTTCACGAACTCTCTTCATTTACCGACATATACCTTTTTCGCTGATGCACTGGTTTTCCGCTGGGGTCGACTGCGAGCTTGGGTTATGCCATCTTCGATCTTATGCCCAGCATGTCTCTGGCCCCCATGCGAACACCGCGTGCCGGACGCGGAAATTAGCTCCTCACTATTTGCAGCCCTTTAGTTCGTAGGTTTTAAGCCTCGGTGGTGCCGATCTTCTCGACTCGCTGTTCTGTCTCGAGGGATCCAGGATCACTTAATATTCATTTCCGTGACCGGCTCCTGGCGCCGCGCGGCTAGCCCCTTCTTCCCTTGAAACTTTCTCTGCGAGTTCGTGTTGACCTGGTAGGGTGGTGGCGGTTGTGGGTGCCTAGGTGGGTTGCTTGCGGCCTTGTGCTAGCATAGTTGCCGGCGTCCACGGCGCGGCGCCGGGGCTGCTCGACGGGGTCAGCGGGGGTGTGATTGCCGATTCGTGTCGGTAGAGAACTTGCATATCGACAATTGGTGCGCCGTCCACGGGAGTGGAGCTGAGACGGGGCGCTTGGAGGTGCCTCCGGGAGTGGTGGTTCCGGGCAGTGCTGAGTGTGGAGTGGTGGGGTGGGGGTGCGGCAGTGAGAGGAGTTGGGGGCGTGGCTTACCGGCGATGAAGGCTCCATTGTCGGCAGCGTGGCGAAATGTTGCGCTCGGTGCTGCGGTCATTCTCCGGTACGGCGAGGTTGTGGCCGGGATCGTGTCTGGTTGTCCGCCGATCCGCCAGTTAAGCACTGCGAGAGTGAGTTGCGTAACTCTTTGAGGCTGGCCCTCTGGTAACCCGTAACTTGGTGCAATGCCGTCGTAGAGTACATCACAGTTAGACCGGCTCCCGGTGGGGCGTCGAGCCAGGATGCGCATGTACGGATCAGTACAGGGTTGACTGTCAGTTTCTTAATCTACGTTGAGGCGTCGCGGGGAGTGGAAAAGGGCCGCTCAGAGAGCGGCGTCGGTAGAAAGGATGTGTAGGCCTCCCCGCCTCTGCTTCTTTCCTCTTTGGAAGCGACTGTCCGACGTCGGCGTCTTCCTGGTGGGTGTGTCGTCCACCCGCGAGGGGCGGCCCAGCAGCTAGGAAGAGGGTGAGGGGTGGTGTCGGTTTGTCGGTGTTAGCGCCACCGTCGGTTTTTTTCGGTCGATATCATCACTTGTTTGCGATCCGAAGGTTATCTATGCTTATATTTGGCGTTCGAGATGTTGGGTGACGGCCGGTCGGGCGATCTCCTTCTCCAGATATTTTTGGTGGATTTTTATTGTAGTGGATCATTGCTGGGCTGTTGGCTGTTGCTGGACCGCTTGAGGAAATGCCGGAATTTAGTCGCTGCTGGGATGACGTTCTTCTATTTGTCTCCTTCGCACGGGTTAGCCTGTGTCGCGTCCGTGTCGGTTCGGTGCCCGAGTTGCCTTCTATGGAGGCCTGCAAGGTTACTGATTGCTGGGGGGCTCGCTTTTGGGGAGACCTTGCGATGCTACTCTGGTGGAACTCGACTGTTCCCTCTCATCAGCTTGTTTGTAGGGAGAGCAGGGAGCGGTGGTGTGGAGGGTAAGGAGAAGTTCTTAGGTTACGCAAGGAACTAGGGCGGGAGGGCCGTTCGTCGGGTCCCAGGCCTACTTTCCCTCTGCAGGGTGGACGGAGCCTCGGTGCTCTTTCTGGGTGGGACCCATCTTTCCGGTTCCCATTTTTCCTTGCCGTCCTCCTCTCTTTTCTCCTGTCGACGCCTCCCGCTTCGGCATAGCGGCTAGCCGTCCTCATTAGATCTTCGTAAGAACGGGGGTGGTGGGCATTCAGCTGCTTGTGAAAATACCCCGATCTCAAGGCATGGATGAATATTGGGATCGCCGCCTTGGAGTCGAAGTGTATACATTATTGACTTCCTTTTCCATTTGATCGGAAGTCTTTGAGGCTCTGCTCTATCCCTTGCTTTACTACACAGAGATGAGAAAAGGGTTTCTTACGCTGTATGCTACCAGAGAAGTATGTCAGGAAGCTTTTGGACAACTCCCCAAAGTTCTGGATCGACCCCGTCCGGGATGGTGTTGAACCAGTCTTGGGCCGTTCCATCCAGGGTGGACAGAGGACGCTCGGCACATGATGGCGTCCCCTGCCCAGATCATTACCATAGCAGCATTGTACCTCGTCATGTGGACACGTGGGTCAGTGGCTCCTGTGTACGCCCTTGATGGAGGGTAACCTGAGTCCCTCGGCAAAGGTACGTCCATGATGCTTGGGGAGAACGGTGCTGCCATCCGTACCTCGGGTTCTGGTGAATGCTCCCGTGCCTCCACCCTTTTTGCTAACTTTCCGATCCTTCTTTGCAGGGTCTCCTGACCAGGGCCGACTCATCAGGGTGCAGGCGCGGGGCCGACTGCCGCTCCTCCATGTGCGGTGTGGGGCTAGTTCATCGACGTGTCGTCCATCTGAGTGTCGACCGCGAAGCTGGTTCCTCGACATTTGTCCATCCAAGTGTCAGTGTGGGACCCGCTTATCAACGTGTCGCTCGCCCGCTGAGTGCCGAAACGGAGCCGGCTCATCGACACGTCGCTCCGCCAAGTGCCGACGCGGGGCCGGTTCATCGAAGCGTCGCTCATCCGAGTGTCGACGCAGGGCTGACTCGTCACCGTGTCGGCGCAGGGCGGCCCACGAGACTCGCCCATCCTTTCTGTGGGCGACCTTTCCGCTTCTCATTCCTCGTGTCAGCGAGGGCCTCTAGTAGAGGGCCCCTCGGCACGTGACTCTGGCCTTTGCCGAGTGGGCGCCCGTGTCCAACCGTTCCACGCAGAGCAGGAGGGTCCAAGTTGCCATCTGGCCGTCCCTTCTTTGGGTGCCCTCTCCTGGACCCCCTGTCCTGGTGCGACGCCCTGCGTCCCTCGCTGCACGGGTTGCGTCCTGGGCATCCGCCCTCCTTAGGGATTCCTCCTCTATTTCCTGAGGTCGTGGCGGGACTACTTGGCCTTGGAGTCCCACCGCCACCTGATTTATTACCACCGTCACTGCTTGTTGAATGGTCGCTTGGAGGTTCACGACTTGGTTCGCCCCTCCATTGTTGAGTTGGTCTCGGAAGTCCCCTCCATTGTTGAGTTGGTCTTGAAGGTCCCCTCCATTGTTGAGTTGGTCTCGAAGGTCCCCGGGCCTCCCGTTGTTGAGTTGTTCTCGGAGGTCCCCTCCGCCATTGTTGGTGAGTTGGTCCGGAGGTCACCTGAGGCATTGCCATTGTTCACGTTGCGGGAATCGTGGGAGCTACGGGACACCATTCTTTCAAGCTTGCTGTTGAAAGATGAATGAGTTGTGTGTGTCGTCGCCTGCTTGAGTGTTAGACTCAAGTTATCAATGAAAGAACCAATGACGGTAAATATGTTACCGTTAATAATAATATTATAATAACGCTATGTGAAAGAGTAACAATAGTTGTATTGCCTTAATTTCAGTGTAGAAAATACATTCTGTCATTTTCTAGCTGAGGAGAGCCTCATTTATACTTGAGTCCTAACGGTAACAACATGGGACATAAATGGGGAGCCTAAGCTTCAATTCTCTTTCATCAATGGGGGCTTCAATGCTGGCTTCAATGACAGTAAAGGTGGCACATGATGGAATTCCTAACCGTTGGAGTTCTGCCCGTTGGGTTCCCATGTGACGCTGGGTTAGATGCCACTTGTGATCCGGGTCGGGTGCCAGCCCTATTATCCTATCATATATATATATATATATATATATATATATATATATATATTATATTATAATAGGGGCTCACTCTCATGCGAACGACTGTCCAGGACAGAAACTGAGAACCATCAACACGCGTCACGTGTCAAATTTAAAGGATGAGAAACACTGATTTTTAAATAATAAAAAATGAGGTGATATTTCGTGAAACACTTATTCTATAAAAATGTATTATAGGTGCAAGTAAAATTTACACTGAGAATCAATACGAAGTGCCCTGTGGTTTATAGTAGTTGCATCTATAGTTATAAGTAGTTGCACTGTATGTATAGTAGTTGCACCTATAGTTATAAGTATGTGCACCCGGGTGAATGAATGGTTGCGAGAAGTGAATGTTAATAAGACAAAATTACATGCACTTATAGATGAAAGTAGGTACACCTATAGTTATAAGTAGGTGACTATAGTTATAAGTAGGTGCCCAGGTGGATGAATGGGTGCAGGAAGTGAATGCATGTTAACAAGACAAAATTGCATGCACTTATAGGTGAAAGTAGGCTGCACCTATAGTTTTAAGTAGTTGCACCTATATTATAAGCTAAGTAAGTGCACCTAGGTGTATGAATGGTTGGCGGGAAGTGATGTTAACAATGCAAAATTACATGCACTTATATGTGAAAGTAGGTGCACTTGTAAGTGATTTTTACTTGCACTTCGATGTTCAATTATTTACAAAAATTTCACCCGTTTTTTTAATCTATTAGATCTGAACACGTGTCGTGAGCTGGTTCGTTCGCATATTTCCTCCTGAGCACTTATTCGCACCCTGAGTGCATCCATATATAATATACTATATATATAATATATATATATATTAAACACGGAAGTATATTAAATATTTAATGAAGAGCAGTATAAGTAGGGAATATTAAATATTAATATATAGGCAAAGAAAATGAGGCAAAGGTGAAACAGTACAAATATTCAAGTTGTGGTTTTGGGATGAGTATGTTTGACTCTTTGCCGGATGCATGCATGTAGGAAGGTTCTTTACCTGCTGGCTGCTGTTCATCTCAATATTCAAAAAGAAGATTTATCTTTCACTCGCCCACTCAACTAAAATAATGGCATTCTGTCTCCTATACAATTTGTCAATAACTCAATTTATTAATTCAGATTTCGAATAATAGAATCCATTTATTATAGGAGCCAATGTAAATTATATCTTTAAATTATGTCTATATTTTTTGTGATTGAGAAATTATATTGTACATCAGAGTTAATTCCATTAGAGGTCTTTGTCTTTGGTAGCAATTTTCATTTAGTCACAGAGTATCGTTTTTACCATTTAACATCACAGATTATTATTTTTGGACACTTTTAGTCTTTTTCATTAATTTTTCTATTTTTAGTAAAGACATTTTGTCTCATTATTTTTCTTTTGTCTTTTTCAATCGGTTTAATTGGTTTAGAACTTTTAGGTAACCTCTGATCTTTGTAACCATATTTTTCAACCAGTTTTTAATAAAGTCCTAAATCAATTAAACTTGGTTGAAATCGGAAAAATAACAAAAGAAAAATATGAAGAGACAAAAATTCTCTTACTAAAAACAGGAAAAATATGAAAAGACTAAAAGTGTCCAAAAACAATAGTCTGGAATGTTAAATGACAAAAATGATAGTCTGAGACTAAATTTGAAATTGTCACCAAAGACAACGGACCTTTGGGTGGAATTAACCCTTGTACATCATGTTAAAATTATTGTATTTCAATTTTTTAATGCCAAAAATATCCTTAAGTTGTTAAAATATTATTACTTTAAGTATTAAAGGGCCAAATTATGTTGTGCAACCGTGTGTCACCATGCATGGTGCACACGGTCGTTTTGACTAAAAACGCGCGTCCGACTTAAAAAAAATTAGTTTCGATTCTCGTCAACAGCAATATGTTGTGCATAATTGAACTATATATCCAGAATGAGTGAACTGAATATCTATAATGAAAAAATAAATATCTAGAATGAATGAAAAAAAAAAAAATCAATTTCGATTTCCGTCCAACGGCGTTATGTTGTGCATAATTTGAACTATATATCCAGAATAAATGAACTAAATATCCAGAATGAATTAACTAAATATCCAGAATGAATGAAAAAAATAATCAGTTTCGATTTCCGTCAACGATGTTATGTTGTGCAGAATTTGAACTATATATCCAAAAATGAATGAACTAAAAATTCAATTTTTTTTTTAAAATCAAACGTCAAAACGACGTCGTGTTTGCACGATTGCACAACATAATGTTCCGTAGTAAATACTAAGGAATCCATTTGAAAAATACTAAGGGTCCATTTTAGAATTCAGAAAATAAATTTTCGACATTAGTTTTTAGATTTTTCCTGGGGTTGGATATGAACAGTGATGGGTGTCGAAACCAACAAATAATAAATTACTTACTCTATAATTTGCAATAGTGATGAGTAAGGTCGTACCCACAGAGATTGGTCAGACTTATTTTTAATCAAAGATTTAATAAAGAAAGATATGAGAATTGAAAATTAAATAGCAATCATAAAAAGGCAAACAATATGAAATATCAAATAATAATAGTAATCAATAGCAACTAGTATCCAACTCAAGGAATAATATCAATTTAATTCAAACAAGACAGATCATCGATTTCCAATAAATAATTACTTTACTCTTTACCAAATTGGTTATGGTTATTAACCAGCTCTAATAACCTATCTTTCCTTACTTTGTCGATAATCAAAACAAGCTCTTTAATTACGTCCCTAGCTAATAAACAATCTAAACAAGCTCTTAGGTTTAATTTAGTAACAGCATTAAACAATTAGAAAGATTACAAACTCTAGCCAACAAACTCAAAAGCATGGTTCATTTAAGCTAGAACTATATATCTCTTTAACACAAACCAAAAATCTATACATAATCAAATTGTGCTATTTGCTACTAGCCTTAGAACACTTAAACAATTACGGATTCAAGGTTCTAAATAGCAGTTTAATGACTTGACAATTGAACAATGGGCCCTTTTGCAACAATTAATCGAGCAATAATTAAAACTCATATAACATGAGATATATAAATAATAAAGAATGCAGAGAATAAAATTAAGCTAAATAAATCTCAGTGGTCTTGAAGAGTCAAACTTCAATAATCCTCGAGTTGGAAAATCAATACTCAGCAGTACATTGCAGAGAGTGTTTACAGTAAAATAAAGTGATTCTGAAAAAACTGACTATCCTCTACTGAAAAATCAGCCATATATATACTAGTTCAGGCTCCATAATAAGCTCAAAAATAACCCTAACTTTCCTAACATCCACAAATTAAATTAATCCCTCAAACCACACAAATCTGAAAAATAAATTACTAATTTCTTCGCACCAGAGAGAATCTAACAAAATAGCTATATTTGTTCCAACCTCTGCTCCAATTGATTTTGCCGTTCATAATTTCTGTGGATGAAATTTGTAGAAGCAGTCTGCTGCCGCAAAAGTTGACCGAGAGTGGAATCCTTCATCACAGTAGATCAGGGTGCTGATTGATTCGTATGTTGTTGCAGATTTACAGACGAAATTCCTAGAAGAAATCGCCAATGGAGTCGATTGTCGCCATCCCAGTTGCCGATGCCGACTCTGGTGGGTTCGTCCGGACATTCGTAGAATAAGTCTGTTCATTGCTCTACGTACAGAACTCCTAAAAACTAGAAGAAAAAGGACAAATAAATTAAATGAGTGTTGGGCTGCTCAACATATAAAACAATTAAGACATTTTAGTTGGCCCAAATTAAAAAACAAGAATAAATGGAATAATTAATCTACTCTCTAATTCGACCTAGCCCAACAAATATAATATGTCTATTCCTAATGGTCCAAAATAATATTTAGCTTAATTATATAAATAATTATTATATTATTGCAAAGTATAAAATAAGTTCAAAATAAATATAATACTAAATAAATAAATTAATTTATTATAAAACTAAACTAATTAAATATAAAAATAGTGTTTATCAAAATTCCCCACACTAATCATTTGTTTGTCCTCAAGCAAAAAATAAATAATAAAAAACTCATAACACTTCATAAACATTGGTCTCAAACACATTATAAATAATTAGCTAGCAATTTATTTGGAATAGCATTAACTAAATAACGAAGCTCTCACGGGAATATCACTCATAACGCACAAGTGTTTGAAAGGTGTGTATATTTCGCTCAAATCAATTCCTATAGAAATGCTCTACCATAGGCTTGCATATCTTCTCATTCTCTACTACAAGATAACATGCATGAAGAAATCATAAGGACTTTTTCATGGTTGTAATGGGGCTAGGGTAAAGGGTAGGAATCATTTAGGAAATAGTTCAAAAAACCTTAAAAACTTAGAGGAGCATGATGAATGAACTAATAATTCAAAATAAAGACCAAGTGAACCAAATCTCTTTTGTTATTTTTATAAAAACCACATCCCCACAAAATCATAAACTATTCATAGTTTATTCAACATGAAAAATAATTATAACAACAAAATAATAATAATTCTTTTTTTTTTCCTTTTTTTCTTCTGTACTGTCACTTTTTCTCTTTTCTTTCTTCTTTTCATTTCATTTCTTTTGATTCTTTTTTCATTTTTGAAGAATCATTATATATATTTTTCCTTGATTTCTGCTTCAATAACAAGCAACATACACTTTGTTCATCACCCATGCACTCTTTAACTTCTTTATTCTCTATTTTTTTCCTTTTTTTTTTTTTTTTTTTTTTTTTTTTTGAATACCAACCAAAAAGCTCATAAAATACAAAGTCATTATTTCCACTAATACACATTTCGCCAAACATCTTTCCCCACACTCACTCTTTATGCATTAACCCAATCAAAGCTCCCCTAGTCCTTTAGACAAGGTTAAGGAAATCAATTTTAGGTATGAGGCTTATAATGTGGTTCCATAACAACAAAAATACAGTTAAAAAGCTCAAAGTGGCTAACAAAGGATAAATAAATCATGGTTTGAATATGCAATTTGGCTAGTGAGGCTAAAAATCAAAGATGGCCTTAATCATATTAAAATTATGCATGCATCAAATTAGCTTTAAAGAGAATCAAGGCAAGTTCTAGAGATACAAATCAACGGAAGATATCACACAAGAACAAAACAATTGGACCGAAGTGTCAGTCAAAGACTCAAAATCTCACAGGTTCATGCTTGCTTAGTTTAGTTACCACCATATCAAACAAAACACTAAACTAAATAGTCATAATATGCAAGACCAATTATTCAATTATGTTATGAATTTTAGTAAAAATATTATTTTTGAAAAAATTATTAGTAAATTTATATTTTATTTTGTAGGGGAATCAAATACAGAAATATAGTTAAATCCCCTCCCCACACTTATTCTTAACATTGTCCCAAATGTTAAATATAATTTAAAATTAAGGCATGTAAACAATAAAGAATATGTTTAAAAGAATGGAACAAACTCCCCTTATCATAAGTAGCATGCCATTGGTTGGACATCATCTCTTTTCAATCTTCATAAACTGGGCACTGCAGACTAATTTCTTCAACATTATATGCCTGAAACCTTCATAAAATGGCTTTAAAACGATGTCCATTAACTTTAAAATTTTTACTGGTCTCTGAACTGTGTATTTCAACTGCACCATGCGGAAAAAACATTAGTAGAAAAGGTCCTACCCATCTAGAACACAATTTAGCATGAAAAAGTTTCGAATCTAGAATGATAAAGTAAAACTTTTTGACCAATAACAAAATTTTTCCTAGAAATCTTTTAATTTGATCATGAAATGCTTTTGTTTTTTCCTTGTAAATTCTAGATCTTTCGTATGCATCATTACCAATTTCTCCAAGCTCTTGTAGCTGCAACTTTCTCAACTCACCAGATTCATCCATCCTCATGTTACATTGCTTAACAGCCCAATAAGCCTTGTGTTCCCACTCAACAGGAAGATGATAAGGTTTACCAAATACCAAACGATAAGGAGACATACCTGTTGGAGTTTTATAGGCCGTTTGATAAGCCCATAAAGCATCATCAAGTCGTGTACTCCAATCTTTCCTGTTCGGGTTAACAGTCTATTCTAGTATGGACTTAATTTCTTTGTTTGAGATTTCTGCCTGTCCATTGCTTTGTGGATGCTAACCTGTAGAAACACGGTGAGTAACATCATATTTTTTCATCAATGCTTCCACCACTCTGTTGCAAAAATGAGTTCCGCGATCGCTTATTATTGCTCTTGGCATCCCAAACCTGGTAATAAAAATATTAGATTTAACGAACTCAACAACAACTTTAGCACAATCGTCCGGGTAGCCTTAGCTTCAACCCACTTTGACACATAATCCATAGCAAAAATATGTAAACATTATTGTAAGAAGAAGGAAAAGGACCATGAAATCAATACCCCAAACGTCAAATATTTCACAAACAAGAATAGGAGTAAGGTGGCATTTGATCCCTATAACCCAAATTTCCAGTTTTTTGACATTGCGCACATGTTTTGCAAAACATATAACAATCACGAAATAAAGATAGCAAATAAACCACATTCCAACACTTTACGAGCAGTTCTTTTTGGACCAAAATGTCCTCCACAGGCATATGAATGACAAAAATTCAAAATAGAAGGAATTTCTTCTTGAGATACGCACCTTCGGATTATTTGATCAGAACAATGCTTCCACAAATAAGGGTCCATCCCAAACATAGTATTTAGCATCACTCTTTATTTTATCTTTCTGAGGTTTAGATAATCAACTGGTAATGTTCTAGTAACCTAAGTAATTCACAATATCAGCATACCAGGGAATCGTCTTTTGAACAGAAAAAAGATGTTCATCAGGAAAATTATCTTGCAATGGCGAAGGTTTTTCACTTGAATTATCCTACTAAGATGATCAGCAACTAAATTTTCTGCACCCTTTTTATCTCGTATCTCCAGGTTAAACTCTTGAAGTAAGAGCATCCACCGAATGAGTCTGGACTTAGCTTCTTTCTTTGAAAGCAAGTACTTAAGAGCTGCATGGTCAGAATAAACAATCACTTTAGTACCAAGCAAATATGAACGGAATTTTTCTAAAGCAAATACAATAGCTAAAAGTTCTTTTTCTGTTGTGGTATAATTGCTTTGTGCACTATCAAGTGTTCTAGAAGCATAATTAATAACATGTGAAGCTCTTCCAACTTTTTGGCCCAAGTATAGCGCCAACTGCATGATTGCTGGCATCACACATAAGTCGAATTGGAAGATCCCAATTCGGTGGCTGAATTGTTGGTGCAAATGTTAACATATCTTTTAGCGTATCAAATGAATCTTTGCATGCTTCATCCAACTCAAATTCCACATCTTTTGCAACAATCGACACAATGGATTGCTAATCTTTGAAAAATCCTTCATAAATCTCCTGTAGAAACCTACATGACTAAGAAAGAACGAACATCCCGCACACTAGTAGGGTAAGGCAAAGATTTAATAACTTCTACCTTAGCTCTATCGACTTCAATTCCCTTTAGAAGATACCACATGACCCAAAATAATACCCTGATCAACCATGAAGTGACATTTTTCAAAATTTAAAATAAAGTTCTT
>VALG01009122.1:0-11536 GCA_009835305.1 Ipomoea purpurea | reverse complement strand
AACTTTCGGCCAAATGGTTTAACAAAAGCTTATTTCAAAAAGCCTTTTGGCTTGTGTACTGCATGCATGTATGCTTAATACTATTTTATCTATTTACTTTGCATGTTAAACATGCAATATTTTGATAAATAGATAATATATATTTTACTTTGTTTCTTTGTATGCAATGCATGACCTACGAAGGTCCACATCATTATGAATATATATATATTTCAATTATATATTGCCATGCTTGATATATCAGATAAGATATATCTTATGGAAGTTAAGTTTTAAATTTAAATAATTAACCTTCCATGTAACTTCTCCAAACTGCTGTATTTACATCTATAAATACACTTGGAGAAATGTCTGAAAATAATACGTGCAATAAACTTGCATAAGACTGAGATATTTCACGTATGCATTTCAAACAGAAGTTCTTAAACAAAACTTAACAATTCATCATCTTCTTGTATCCCATAAGATTTAAATCTTGAACCTTGTTGCTTTATATAAGGGAGATTTAAAGCTTATAGGAAAGGTGCACAGGCCTGAAGATTCGTTTCCTCACTTCCATAAAAATGTAATTATCCTTTGTTGTGCGAATTAGTGATGAAGCTGCTTGATAAATTCAAAATAAAAAAAAATATTAATAATTTAGCTTCATTAGCTATTACAAAAAGATAACCTCATACACCAAAAGTGGGCGAAACCCCTTGAAATTAGGCTGCGACAATTTGTTGAACTGGTCATAAATAGATGATAATTTCAATCTGCTCGGTAGACATTCACTTGAATTCACCTTGTACAAATCAGGTTTTTGGGTGATAGTAGGTGGTGGGTTACGATAGGTTTAAAAAATTAACCTGCAGTGAGTTTGATGAGAGTGGAAGCGATTAATCATTGAATAACAGATCTGGAATACAAATATACTCTTAGGAGAGAGACTAACTAATAGGCTAAAGACTAGGACATTTTATTCTAGAGTAAAAGAGCATTTTTGGTCCTAGACTTATAGTGGCTTGGACAATGTTAGTCCTTTATAAAAAAAAATTGTCATTTTATGGACAGAGTTATTGTGGGGCGAGGACAATTTTTGGTCCTCCATCTATATTTCTGTTAGATAATCGTATGAGGGAGGGGCAATTACGTCAATTTAGGCTGTCTCTTTATTGTGAGATAGACGTTATTTTGGTCCCCCCATCCATGCCTTTACTCTGACGATTTGATTAGGAAGCGCTGTTTGGCGGCTTCGATTGCTCGGGGCAATCTTTCTTTCGTAAGCAACCTGCAACTTGGACCTCTCGGCGACCTTCCGAATTATGACGATGGAAGAAACAAAACACACATAGATATAATCCGCATAAACGAAGGAATAGCCCTAAATTGACGTAATAATTACCGCCTGCTCGGCGTCAGACAGTATAATCTAACAGAAATATAGACGGAGGACCAAAAATGTCCTCGCCACCAATAACTCTATCCATAAAATGGCAATTTTTTATAAAGGACTAAATTTCCAAGCCAGCTAAGTCTAGGACCAAAAATGTCTTTTACTCTTATTCTAATGCTTCTACACATGTACAATAGAAACACATAATACAATTAATAACATATCGTCTAACACTCCCCCTCAAGCACAAGGGGAGGCACACCACATTGAGCTTGCTACGAAGAGCCCTCCAAACTGCGCACGGCCAAGCGGTTTTGGTTAAGATGTCTGCGAGCTGATCCTTAGTCGAGACAAAATGAACCTGGACTCACCGGAGGAGACCTTATCCCGGACAAAAGTGATAGTCAACCTCAACGTGTTTGGTGCGAGCATGGAACACGGGGTTCGCGCAGAGATACGTGGCTCCAAGATTGTCCACCACAGTGCTGGTGGTGTAGGAAAAAACATAAGCGTAGGCTCCCGCAATAGAGATACTATCCAGGTGACCTTAGCGGCACACATCGGCCAAGCCTTTGTTATTTGGCTTCGGTTGACGACCGGGCCACTGTTCGTTGCTTCCCGAAACCCATGAAACTAGGTTGGACCCCAAGAACACAGCATAGCCACTGGTGGACTTCCAGTCAAACCTGACAAACCGGCCCAGTCCGAATCCGAGTAAGCATGGATGTTAGACGACACGGATGGCAATGAGGAGGCCGTAGTCAAGAGTGCCTTAATGTAGCGAAGAACGCGCTTGAGCAGCCCCCAGTGCTCCTCTGTGGGTGTATGCATAAACTGGCATAAACAGTTGACGGGCATATGATAGATACGCCGGAGTGATGGTGAGATACTGCAGGGTGGCTAGACGCCGGATAATGTGTTGGATTGTGAGAAGGATCGGTAGACTAACTCACTGCTGAGTCACCGCGGCTGGCGTTGCTAGAGGTTTGCAGTCACATGCCCGCTCGCTGTAAAATGTCACGCATGTACCCCACTGTGTAAGAATCATGCCATCCGGGACGGTAATATTCTCTATGCCAAGAAAGAAGGCAGGCTTCCCCAGATCCCCGGATTTTGAATGCCGTTGACAGTCGGTGTAGAAGATAATCAATTAAGGCAGTATCGTCGCCTAACATGATGATGTCGTCGACGTAAACAGTAAGAAAACTCGTGAATCACCAGCTGAGTAGTGAAACAATGATACATCTGTTTTGGAAGCGACAAATCCTGTTACAAGTAAAAAATCATGTAATCGATTGAACAAGGCCCGTGGTGTCTGTTTCCAACCATATAGCGAACGCTGTAAGTGGTAGACATGATTAGGATGATCGGATCCTCATAACCTGGGGGTTGCCTCATGTAGACAGTCTCCGATAGATGGCCGTTCAAAAAGGCGTTGTGGACATCCAGCTGTCGGAGTGTCCCCCGCATGACACAGCAAAAGAGATTATATTAACAGCCGTACTATAACACCCCGTTACGACCCCTAAACCAAATTAATTAATTAATCACTCACCTTAAAACGAATTAAAATCCATTAATTAGCTAAAAGGGGTTTCACCATAGTCCATGGGCCTTTATCCCTAAAGCCAATCCCTTAGTCCTATAAGAAATAGACTTAGCAAACTCATACCACTTAGACCCTAATTAGGCTCTAATTATATAAATAGGGGCATAGGAGTCACCTAGAACTCACACCACAATAACTTTCACCACACAAGAATTCCCAAGAATCCCCATAGGAGAAATCAAAAAGAAGAAATCTTAAAGAAAGACCCTTCATAGCCAAGGAAATTAATAAGGCTAAGAGGTAACCCATGTCTCAACAAAACCTAGTTTCTTCGCATACCACTCTTCTTTGGCTCCCTCTATATGCTTGTGTCTTGATGAACTCTCTACATTAAATTGATCAGTAATCTTAGATTTCCCATGAGATGATTTATGTTTTGATGATTTTGATGATTGAAAAAGTTCTATGATATTATGTGATATTTTGACAAATTGATATTTCTTGAGTAAAGTAAATATGATTTGATGATTTGGTGGGATTAAGCACTAGTTGGATTGGGAATGTGTTGATGTTCTTGATAGTATATCTGGTGGGATCGCATGTTCGGGTGTTGTTTATATTTAGGAACGTAATAGGATGAGTTCTACGTGATTCTTGGCTTTTGATCATTAATTGCCTACATGTGTCGTTAATTGCGTTAAAAGTGTCTAAGCATGGTTTCAGGTTCCACAAGGGATCCCGGGACGAATTTGTATAAAAGAGTCAGGTGGGGGGGGGTAGGGGGAACCTGCCAACCTACCCGCTGCCCGAAGATCACCGCACGGCAACGGGCAGCCACCGGGCAGACGCCTGCCCGCCAGCAACCCCGCTGCCCAGACGATGATCTCCGGCGGGTTGACCCCATCCACCGGCTACCCCTCGTCGTACCCACCCCCGGGTCCTTGGCTTCCTCGTTTGATGTTCCCTACTCCCCGTGGTGTCCCAACGAACCCCGCTTGTCGTGCTTGAGTCTAGTTTGATGTTTCGAGTACCATTCGTAGGATAAAATAGTCTTAGGGATTGCATGTTAGTTGAATCGGTAACTGGTTGACCTAGGTGGAAGTTGTATGAACCCCTTAGGACTGTTCTTAGTTTGTGAATGATCACACATAAGTTTATTTATGCGTCTCCCCCTTCCCGATGTGCTATTATGGTGCTACAATGTGTTATGTGATGCATGATTGAATTGATTGTTCCTGAGCTGCGGTTCAGAAGTGGCTGAAGGCCAAATTGATTATCTATGAGTTGCGTTCATTCTCCTGGTTGCGGTCAGTGATTCACTTCTTGGGTTGCGGTCCACATGGGCCTCGTGTGCTATAACCCACCGACCTGGACGCGACGGGCGATGTGTAGGGCCAATAAGCCTGAGGACGGCTGCAGTCCACCGAATGAGCAATCAGGCGGTGTGTAGGGCTACGGCTGGCTGCGATCCACCGAGTGATGGGTCAGCGGTGTGTAGGTTCGTAGTCTCCGAGGATCATCGCTCACCGACTGAGTCCCTCAGCGGTTATAGGGCTTGATCCGCTACGATTCACCGACTTGTGCCCGTCAACGGTGTGTAGGGTCGTAAGTCCCCCCTTGTAAAGGGGATCACAGTCCACCGACTGAGCCCGTCAGCGGTGTGTATGATCTGTGGGACGACGCTGAGTTCGTCAGCGGGTCTTTTAGGGGTTGGTTGCGATCCACTCCCTTTCATGCTGCGGTATGGAGGGTAGTGGGGTTGCTGCGGGGCCCCGTGGTTAGTGCTATATGCGACTAACCCTCATGGTTCGGAGCAGGCCGATTTGGTCCCCTGGCTGTCACCTAGAGTAAAGCTTATGTGAGAGTGAATGGATGTTTGGATGATGATGCGTGATTGAAATTGAACAAGTGATCTGCTGGACCTTAGAATGTGTATTCCTTACATGATCGTTAACTCTACTTAACTGGTTTATCATTGAGTATGTAACCTGTGCTTGTCCCTAACGCTTGACTGAGTCTATTCCTCGGTTTTAAATCTAGAGTGCATCCTAAAGTATATACAGGTCGATGCCTTGCTTCAAATGATTTCGCTATATAGTTATATATATAGGGTAGCGTACGTGACCGTATAGTAGTATATATAAGTGTATACTATACATAGTATAGTATAAATAATCATAGTATATATATATAGTAATATTATATATATATATCTAGGTGTATAGTATTATACAGTATATATATAATAATAGTATAGTATATATACGTAGAAGAGCGCTCATATGCGGCGAGGTCTTAACCGCTGCGGGCGGTGCGGTCAAATTCCAAATACACCAACAGTGTTAACAATATGCACCAACAGTGTAATAAAACACACCCCCAATGAAAATGTAATAAACATCACAAAATACACCACAGACTCACAAAATACACCACAGACTCAAAAAAAATACACCATATAACTACCCAATGGTGTATTCCGAACAGTGTATGGTGTTTTTACTCCACACTAATGGGTGTGGGTGTTTGGTGATGCAGGGCTCTGTTTACTCTGTTTTGTGTGGTGTATTTCCTAATGTTGATGTGCATATTTGGTGGAACCTAGTGGTGTGTTAAGCCGCAACCTAAGCATAACCGCACGTAAACACTCCCGCATTGAACCCGCCTAAGATATACTATATATATACTATATTATATAAGAATAATATATATATATACTATATATAGCTATATATTAGTTATACTATAGCGGATATATATTGATTTTATTGATAACCTAAAGTATTACTACCTATGAATGCTATTTCAACGCGTTTTATGGGGTTACGAGCCATCTCTCCGCTGGAATAGATATATTTGGCTTTCGGCACAGATGAGTAGACCGAGACGCGCTAGAGATCCGAAGCGTAGATTAGTTAGTTTCCCTTTCGTCCTGCGTGCCATGATTATGTAATTGACATTGCATTGAGGATAGTTTAGTTTAGCTGTGAATCTGGGTTCTCCAGCTCAGACGTGGCATAGCACCCCACACTCTTATGTTTGATTTTGGGATTTAATGAGGATTTACCTTTATTATATAAGTTTTAAAAGTCAAAAATTTTGGGTTGTTACACGTACTGTGGTCGGTTTTTACCACCGGACTAAAAGTCTCGAAGAAATCCTCCGTTAGCGACCCTGGTTAAAGCCTTTGGCTACTAACCTGGTCTGTAGCGTTCGACTGTCCCATCGGCTTTGCGCTTAGTGCGAAAACCCATTTACACCCCACAATATTCATATTCAGTGTAGCCGGAACCAGTTGCCAGGTATTGTTATGAAGTAAAGCATTGAACGTACTCTTGGTCCATAGCATCTTGCCACTGTGGATGCCCGACTGCTTGTGAATAGCAGGTAGGGTCATCAGTGGTCATAGTGAGAGCGTGAAATTGCCTCCCCAGTGCCTCGTGTCATACACTGTAGGCTCATAAAGTGATCCCGTTCACCAGGCTGAGCCCGCTGCCTCCGTTTCCTGGGTACACGAGCCGGTGCCCGAGGAATGATAGGAGGTGATGGAGCCGGGACGTCACAACTGTTGTGCAGTAGAACAGGACTCGAGCCCCACAGAGGTGCATGCACTTCAGGTGTCGTGACATTCAGTTTTAAAGAGCTTGTTGCAAACGGAAAATTAGTTTCATCAAAGCGGACATGACGACAGACATAGGTTTTTCCGGTGTTTAGGCACATGCAGCGATAACCCCTAAAGGACGGTGGGTAACCTAAAAACACACATGGACTCGACCGATACTCAATTTTGTGACGGTTGTATAGGCGTAAGTAGGGAAAACAAAGACATACGAACACACGCAAATATGTGTATGTGGGCGGTGTCTTGTATAAGCGGTAGAATGGAGTATCAAACTTGAGTGAGGCTGACGGTAGACGATTTATAAGATAAGTAGCTGTTTCAAAAGCGTGATCCCAATAGCGTTGTGGAACAGACACTTGGGCCATTAACGCCAAGCCAGTTTCGACTATATGACGGTTTCGACGCCCTACACGGCCATTTTGTTAGTGTGTGTAGCCACACGACTGCCGATGCACGATCCCTAACGTGGAAAATAATTTATGTAACTTTTGGTTATCCCTCCCCCCCCCCAAGTCAGACTGAATGGACTTGATAGAACGTTAAAACGTTCGTTCTACCATCGCCCGGAAAAGATCAAAAATTTATATATGTCTGTTTTTAGTCGTAGAGGATAATACCAACAGTAGCGGGTACTATCGTCTGCGAAGAGTACAAAGTAGCGGGACCCATCCGCTGAAATGTCTGGTGCAGGACCCCCATATATCAGTGAGGAATAAGGTCAAGTACATTATGTACTTGATGTAACTACCCTATCTAAAGGAAAACGTGCCGATTTTCCAAGTTGGCACGGGGTACATAATTTAGGTATTACATTTTTATTGGACTCAACCGGACAATCTTGTAAGACACGACACAGAGCTTGACCATGTGGGTAACCGAGACGCTGTGCCAGACCGCAGAAGAGGCCACGAGCAGAGACGAACGCATAATGAATTATTTGGTAGGGACACGAATAGAGACCTCCCAAGCTTGACCTTTAACTGGCTAACTGGAACCAGGATGAGAGTGGAAGCGATTAATCATTGAATAACAGAATCGGAATACAAAATACTCTCAGGAGAGAGCACCAACTAATAGGCTAAGACTAGGACATTTTATTCTACGCTACACAATGTACAATAGATAACATAACACAATTAATAATATAGTCTAACAAGTTTCGGGAATCATTATTGTGTGGACCAATGGTCCACACAAGTTGTATGGACCATATTTGTATACTGTAAAATAATGCTACATCTATTTAGGGGATGTACATTACTTTTGTACTGAGTATACCATTATATTGTATAATGTACATACAATACAAAAATAATGTACATTTAGTATATTTAAAATGTATTTTTTTAATTATGGTTCACCATAACATTGTGTGGACCATGGTTCACACAATTAATTTGTCCAAAATATATGGATGGATCCGTATGTGAATGTAATCAAACTGATCCCATTGACACATTCCTAGTCAGTGAAGACATGGAACTTATTTAACTGATGTGGAATATAATGCATTATAATTAGTCAATGAAGACTTGGAACTTAAATTTAGCCGATGTGGATATATATGCATTATATTAGTCAATGAAGACTTGGAAAATTTATTTAACCGATGTGGATATATATTGCATTATATTCAATCATGCATATATGCACAACCATTCTTTCTTCCTTAAACCATCAAGAAATTAAATCATGCATGTCAATCTCATATGCAAGTAAAACACGCTATTCAAGCTATTGTCCTTCAATTCCGTTCAACTCAACTATTATATTCAATGAAGACTTGGATTTTATTTAGTCTATGTGGCCGATTGTGAGAGGAAATATATTGCAATTCTATCAGATGCCATAAACCCTTTTAAATTTAGTAACTTTATTCTAAATTAATGTTGATCGATCATTTTTTTAAAGTATAATATGACATCGAATTTACTGACATTGTATGTAAAAAAAAATTGCAATCATATTTACTTTCACATGTCAAAAAAAAAAAAAAAAAAAAAAAAAAAAAAAAAAAGAAGATCAAATTGAAGGGTAAAATGTTACCCAAGAGTTTCAATCCACCATAAATTTGAAAAAAAATTCACTAATAATTTGCAAACGTTTCTCCATAATTTTTCTTTAATTTCTTCCATAGCGGTCAAGAAATATAACGAAAGCATATATTATAGAATGAGTGGCTCTCACGTCTAGATATAAAATGTAATGCTAATCAATGATAAATTGATTATTACATGTGAGGAAAAATGTAAATATTTTGAGAAAAAATAATACTTTTAAATCAAAATAACGGAATGCGTGGAGAAGAAAAGGGAAGAAGCTCAAAGCATTGAAGAAAGTAAAAGTGTATTCAATCTGTCTCATCAGCACGGTTACAAGGCTTTTAAAAATATGGAAGAAGACAGTTAAGAAAGCAGTTTCAGGAGGTTAGAGGTTGCAAAACTAACAGACCCTTCTAATTGTTGTCGTTAGCTCTGTCTATTTATAGCTCACGTGCATTGCCCTCTATACCCCCCCCCCCCCCCCCCCGTAAGCTGGAGCATGTAGATCATGAATGCCCAGCTTAGATAGAAAGATCTGAAACATGGAAGGTGGAAGGGCTTTGGTGAAACCATCGGCTATTTGAGCTGAGGACGAAACAGAGAGAAGCTTGATGAGTCCTTGGTTGACCTTCTCCCGAACAATGTGACAGTCTATGTCCAGGTGTTTGGTCCTTTCATGAAAAAACACAGTTTTCAGCAATGGCTACTGCCGATCAATTGTCGCAGAACAATGTTGCAGGTTTGCTCTGTTGAACTTGTAAGTCGCGGAGGAGAAACGCAATCCATTGCACCTCACAAACTGTGGCAGCAAGTGCTCGATATTCGGCCTCCGATGAAGAACGAGAGACGGTGGCCTGCTTCTTGGATTTCCATGAAACGAGAGCTTTGCCAAAGAAGATACAGAAAGCCAGTGATTGATCTTCGTGTCTCCAAACAGGATCCCCAATCGGAATCGGAGAAAGTGTTAAGCTGAACAATGTTGTCTTTGGGATAGAACAGGCCTTGACCTGGGGACTTCTTAATATACCGAAGCACCCGATGAGCAGCTGCAAGATGTTCGTCAGTAGGGGCATCTACGAATTGGCTAAGCTGCTGTATGGCATAGGAGATGTCTGGGCGGGTTGCGGTTAAGTATAGAAGCCGGCCAACTAGTCTTCTATAGCCAGTAATGTCTGACAGAGCAGTGCCACCTTCTTTCGTTAACTTGTGGCCTGGAACCATGGGGGTGCACACTGGTTTGCAAGAGAGAAATCCTTCATCGGCTAAAATGTCTAATGCATACTTTCGCTGACATAAATTCAATCCAGTTTCGCAGTCATGAGCTTCAATGCCAAGAAAGTACCCCCAGCTTACCGAGATCTTTTATTTTGAAGGTGTAGTCAAGAAAAACCTTGAGCTCAGTAATAAGCTGCATATTGGGGCTGGAGATCAAGATATCATCCACATACATGAGAATGGCCAAGAAATCTGGACCACATCCTCTAGTAAACAGTGAAGGGTCTGAAGGAGCTTGTTTGAATCCTTTACTCAACAAGGCACTGCTAAGCCGTGAGTTCCACTGCCGAGAAGCTTGCTTGAGGCCGTAGAGAGATTTTAGTAATCTACAGACATGTCCCGGACTTTCCCCTTTAAAACTGGGTGGCAACTCCATATAAACTTCTTCGTCTAAGCTACCATGTAAAAAAGCGTTATTTATGTCAAGTTGTTGGATATGCCAGCGTTGAGAAGTTGCTAAGGCCAGGAAAACACGGATGGTTGTAAGCCTTGCTACGGGGGAGAATGTTTCGATATAATCGACTCCCAATTGCTGCGTGTAGCCCTTGCTACTAACCTTGCCTTATAGCGTTCAATTGAGCCATCCGCTTTGAGTTTTGTTTTGTAGACCCATTTACACCCAATCGCCGTTTTTCCGGTGGTATTTCAACTTTTCCCAAGTGTTGTTGTCTTGGAGAGCCTTGATCTCGACCGCCATGGCCTCTTTCCAACAGTCATGGCGTACAGCTTGGTTGTATGTATTCGGCTCCTTAACCGAAGTGACTGCCATTGAAAAAATCTTATGGGGTTCTGTCAAAGCATCATAGGATATCACCTTTGTCAATAAATGTGAGATGATCTGCTATCGAGGACCATATCACAGTAATAATCTTGCAATCGACTGGGAGCACGTCGATCTCTAGTGGATCTTCTCGGCTGTGTAGGAGGGAAGCTGTCTGAGGATTCTTCCTGATTGGCTTCATTAGTGTTTCGATCATCATCAACACTGGCCCTGGCCTTGTTGGGAGCTCGAATTGGCTGGTGGCTCGGCTTCAACAGAAAACTGTTCTGAAATATCATTGCCCTGCATAGGAGCACCAGAGCTACTGAAATTGTGTCGCATAGGAACACCAAGGTTCATGGGATCGGCTGTAGAGAGCACTGGCAGAGATGGCTCAGAAATGAGGTTTTATGTGACTGTTGCTGCTGATCTTGATGCTCCATGGAAATTCCTCCTCATAAAAAACAACATCCCTGGAAACAAAAAAAGAACCATCATTTATGTCGTAGAGAGAATATCCCTTAATTCCAGCTGGTATGCCGAGAAGATGCATTTTCTTCCTCGTGGTTCCATTTTATTTCTATGACAAAGGCAGTGTGGCGGCAAAGCATAAGCACCCAAAGACTTTTAGGGGTTCTAAATCAGGTTCTCTGTTATATAGCTTCTGGTACGGCTGTTTCCTCTATCACTGGGATGGAAGCCGATTAATAATGAACACGCGTGTGTAACACAGTGCCCCAAAACTGGAACGGGAGATGTGCTTGGAAACGCAACGACCTTTGCAACGTTGAGAAAATGTTGTTGCCTCTCCTCCACTATACGCGTTTTGTTGTGGGGTATTAACGCAAGAGCGTTGGGGATGATCCATTATCCGAGAAGAATTCGGGCATGTTGAACTCACAGCCATTGTCAC
>VALG01009121.1:1772-12854 GCA_009835305.1 Ipomoea purpurea | reverse complement strand
GTGCACTCCTTCAGTAAGTCGTAAATTCTCACATTAAGTCTAGTTCACACATACACTTGCAGTCGTGCACTTGTCTAGATCCAACAGATCAGAAACACTGCTTTAATAAAATAGTGACAATTTTGTAAATAATTGAACTTTGAAGTGGAAGTAAATTGTGTTAAAATTGCAAGTTTAATATAGTGCAGGTAAAATGTAATAAAAGTGCAAGTAAAATTTATAAAAGTACAACAAATAATGTACATTGGGCATCAATATTAAATACATCTGACGTTATCATTAGTTTCACCAAATGTTTTCATTAAGTGCACCAATGGGTAAGGCATTATCATTAGGTGCACCAATGTTAAATAGGTAAATTACTTGCACTATTAAGTGAAAATGATTGCACTTTTAAATAATTTTACTTGCGCTTTTTACTTGCAGTTTGTAACACATGTTACTTACACCAAAGCTTGAGTGTTTTATGAAAATATCACTGCGTCTCTTTTTTTTTTTTTTAATTACATCAGATCCATTAAATTTCGACATGTAGACGACTGCAATTGCTCATCAATTCGCTTTTTTGGGGCATTCATTCTCACCCGTACAATTGGCTTATAGTAATAGAGTGTGTCATCAACACTATTAATAGTAGTGCAATTATTGAATAAATACATTAATCATAGAGATAGTGGTACTTTAATCCATTATATTATAGCGGGAAAATAACACTTTCCATCCCTCATTGTACACAAAATGATTTTTATCATTCATGGATCTCTTTGCGTTGTGTAAATAATGACACTTTGTAAATTAATGGGTAGAAAAAAACACTTTTACAGATAATCGTGGGTGGATCGAAAAAGTTGACAGTTGCAGATTAAGGAGACGAGAAAAGGTATTTCATTATAAATTCATGTATTGAATAGTGCCAATTTTTTGTAACGATCATAAATATATCTGATATTTTATTAGTATCCAGATTTTTTCACCCGCCAAATAATATATATAATTATATATATATATTATATATGATATATAATAATAATATATATTATAATATATATATATATATTATATATATAATTACGTATATATATTATAATATATAATAGATTATTATATATATCTGGTGTGTGTGTGTGTATGTGTGTTGTGTGGTGTATGTGCGCCGCGCGCTAACAGGGAAAGCATAAGTTCTCCCAAATTAAATTGCAACATTCAGCTCCAAAACTTTCTAATATTGTCTTTTATGTGGCACATTTTTTATTTATTTTCTTAAATGTTTGTTTAATAAACAAATTATTATGTTTTTAAGTCTTTGTTAGTGCATGTTCATTAATGTATAAGTAATCAATTAATATAAAGATTTGTCATCCGGATGTTAATGAGTATTAATTAGAATATGAATAAGGGCCAAATAGGTCACTGAACTGCACACCAAACACAATTAGGTCATCGAACTCAAAAAAGATACAATAGGTCCCTGGACTACACAAATTTATGCAATTAGTCTAAAATGGCATGTTTAAGCTTGCTATGTATAGGTTACGAATTTTAAAAATAATTTTTTAAAATAATTTTTAAAAAAAAAAAAAAAAAGAACTGTCGGGTGACGAAATCGTCTCTGGTCGTCCTTCATCTCCATGGCCAGGAGACGAAGGACGGCCGGAGAAGATTTCGTCTCCGACCGTTCTGTTTTTTTTTTTTAATTTTAATAATTTTGTTTAAAATTCATTTTAACATCCGTAACCTCCACGTCAGCAAAGTATTAGTTAAATAGGTCATTTTAGACCTAAATGCATGAATTTGTATAGTTCAGGGATCCAATTATACTTTTTTTGAGTTTGATGGCCTAATTGTAATTTAGTGTACAGTGGCATATTTGATCCTTATTCTATTAGAATATAAATATTAAAGAAAGAAAAAATATTTAATATAATAGTAGTTTTTTGTGTACTACCTCGTAGATAGTACTAAAAAAAATTAAAATTAAAAAAAAAAACTTGCATACTAGTAAGTAGTACAGCACTTTGATGCTATTTGCAGCCGCCTTCCCCTAAAAGTTAGTGACAGGCTACATCAATCAGATACACTGGCTGGAAAATAAAGGAAAGGAAATAAAGTGTACGTAACGATTTGTGTGCAATATTATTTTGTCACTCTTGGCAGCTTTTTGTGTGCACTTAACATACTTTGAAGCATTATATTATTTATTAAGGAAAATACGATGTTAGTACATTAATTATATCTATATTTTAGACTCAGTTCATAAATTATTATTATATATTTTATCTGTCTCATTTTATCTGTCTTGCTTACTATTCATTAGTCAAATTCAACTCTTTCTTCTTTGTTTATTTTTTTTTTAGTATTAATTTTAGTTATTTTTAAATTTAATTTTTTTTTTTTAATAATACTTTTAGTTTTAGTATCTAAACATATAAATTGTGTACTAATACCAAACTTAATATTATAAAAATTAAATATTACTAATTCAAATAAACATTATGAATTTAAACACTTTGTTGTTTCCATGTCAATATATAGATTGGAGTGTGTCTCCAACAATCTATAATCAACTTCAATTTATATGTCATTTTCATTTTCTTAAAAACAAAAATAAAAGAAAGAAAACAGTAGTACTACCATAATATACTATCTAATTACCTTCTCTAATTTTTTCATTTACAACAAGACATCACAAAAAACAAACATATTAGATCATAATTAGTATGAAAAATAATTGAAATGAAATTGTTTGTTCATCACTCATAGAAAAGTAGATATGAAAAACTTAGATGAATATATATATTGTAAGTCACAAATCAATGTCTGCCATTTTAGCAACAGGTACCACACAATGTATCCACATAACACTATCTTCAAGAAACCGATAGCCATTTAAGAGTTTTATACTTTTCCACTTCTGCGCGTCGAACAAACATACGAGAGCCTAGGCTATATTGTAGAATCAATCGCCCTAACAACTATTACCAGGAACGATTTATGCAAATCTCATCACTTAGCAAGTCAAACTTATCGCGTGACCATAACTACCACAACGACGCGATGCATGGAACTAATAGCTAATCCACCATATGAAGATTAAGGAAGATTACCGGTTTGTAACATCAAAATCCTAACTAAGAGATGTATCGTCTATTGTGGAAAACGAGGAGTTTTCAAATTATTTTTAGTGGAACACAATACTCAATATTCAAGATTTTAAGACATTTTAAACACACAGAATCATCTTGAACATAGACCTTATCTTTTATATTATTATGAAACTTCTGTTATTATTTATGGAACCACAATACCATTACCTCTTACATATACGATATATTTATACAACACACAACAAGATTGGAAAATAGTGCCAAGGAAGCAGCTAGAGGATAGCTATTAGATCTTGTATCTTAGCATTGAAAACGCTTGTTATATGGGGTTTACAGATATATTTCTCCCACTAAACGGAATACTTTTTTGCAAACGCCACCTTTCTATTGTTGGAATTTTGAGGCTTAGTGGAGAGACTGTGATTGGGTATCCCTAACACTGTGTATTTGCAATTCATCTAGTTGAATAGCAGATTACGCTAGACTTGGTCCATATTGTTATCATTACCTATACCATTATGGATCATAGTGATATGATATGTTATAGATAATAAAAATCTAGGCTAGCACATCAAGTATGGTTTGTCATTATGTATTCTATATTGTTCACTGATTATATTGTATTTGGAAACCACTATTCCTACACCCGGAGTTGGTAAGTGTGGCAAGGATATGATACTTTCTACTAAATATCCTTGCGAAAATGTTGTTTTTTTGTTATTTTTTGCATATGTTTAAATAATTTTACAACAATATACATTTACACAGAGCCCAATTACTCCAACTTTCAACATATTGGCATAACATTTGACGGCTGTGCCAATCTCTTACATTTGTCTCGGTGTCCACAACATATCTTAGGTAGGTAGCAGTGAATACGAGAACGATCCCCAGAACTGAGCTGGAAGCCGACCTTTCTTTGAAAAGCTTCTATCAGCCAAGCTCTGTACAGAATAATTGAAATTCTTGTCAACTACGAGATACTTCGGAACTTGGACTCGCAGCGATGCCCTCGAGCTAACGAATAACCGAAAGCACAGTGAACCCTCGACGACACTCAACAACTGTCCTCCAACCAAGCTCTGATCGATTTGCATGAAAATACAAAACAAAGCTCGAGTTTGTGGTGTGAGGATCTTATGCTAGTTTGTAGACAAAATTCACCTTCCATGATCCCGAAGTTATAACCTGTTTCTGAATGAATTAATAAATAAAACCTTTATCATATTCTATGTTATTAAATGGCGTAAATTCCATTACATAATCTTATTACATACAGCGCAAGTATATTTTCTAATTTCAACCCCATAATACTAAGGGTGTTTTATTTTGCTCATATACACAAATATACCATAGGGCTAAGAAGACCTCCTAAGGAGGTGCTACGGCTGTCATAACTATATAATCCACCAAATATAACAAATTGCATATATTAATTGACAGCGCAGAATGCCGATAAATGGAGTAAACTAGAACTTCACGACGTTTCTAGAGCGCTCCCAGGCAATTTCACTAGGCTCGACCTCGCGTGCCCGTCGTTCTAACTTCACACATGCTCAACCGCCTCGATGCTCGCGCGAGTTTTGGAAACCAGCCAAGAGCCGTATTTGTTCGGTCTGTGACCGCGCAACGCCAACACGGCGTCGAAATATCAAGATACGACGACTCCACGCATTAATTTACACGCCTAAAGGAAAAGGTCAAAAAGATATATCATTTAAAATTCTGACAAACCTTACGAGTCATGCAGTCACTTACACTTACTTTTATTTAGTCCTTACAGTTATACTCTGCGAAAAACCTCACTTTCCCATTTGCGCACGCATGAAGAATATCAGCTATTACTAACCGTCCAACTCTTATGTCAACATATAACATACCGATTACAGTGTCAGTATTGTCCAAGCTACGTTCCAACAAACAAATTACATCGGCCTCCTCAGACACAGCAACAACGATCACATAGATAGAGAGGAAAGCAAAGCAATGTTGAACTCTGCTATGGACCTATACACCAGACAGCAGAATTATGAATTGTAAGATGGAACAAAGATAGAAGGCATATGCATAGCGTATACAATAGCGAGATGTGAAAGTGTATTTCCAGAGTATGTTAAGTACACTAACATAAGGAAACGTTAAGTGAGTGAATGACATGATCGGAGGTAATTCCCGCAACATATGAATTCCTAATAAAACTTTCTACTCTCCTCGTCTTTCAAGCGGTGTAAAATGGAGCACCGCGTCCTCCGATGATCGGTTGGATCATACACCAGCTCACTGTTCAACGCTCCGCGCAAAGCAATCTCGTGATTAAACACAGACACCACTGGTGTAAGCACTACTTATGTTTGGCGCCACGGACTCACGGGCGACACACTCCCTCTTAATTACGCATATGCACATCACATTGAGAGGGAGTCAGCGCATATAGCTCCCAAAAATGACACGGCCCCCATAGCATGACACCCTGCCACATATAATGATACCGTAACATGAGCAACATCGGGAGGGGTCTAGATCGAACCAGATAACTATAGTATTGAACCTAGCAAAATGAATCAAAGCTCATTCCAATAAACAGAGGGTTTAGAATTACACAATCTAAATTATGACAATGGATGGAACGCCCTAAAGCCAAGAGACGCTCAAGAGAAATAGTTCATTTACCATTCAAACACCTGAGACATCGAGATCAAATTAGCCAGTAGCTCAAAATGCAAGTGCTGGAAGAGCGGAGCAATCCCCGCAGAGCTCGTCGATGCGATAAGAATCGATGCTGATCGAGTTCAGGCTCAATTCCTACAACGCGCAACAAGCATGAGACATCTAAGGTGTCAACGAGTCGAGTTAGGTGGCCACTCCATCTAGAACCGCAGCACAAGGACATTATAGCCAAACCTACTGGCTCAGCCTCAGCTCGCGCAGTCCGCGAGACCTTCTAACATCCCTAAGGCGAACTCCGCGCCAGACATTGACTGAGCGGACATTCCGATTCAGAGTGCTCTGGATATCCCGAATTATTGGTGGTTATATAACAATACAACAACACAATAAAAACACTATCAATATAGTTTTCAAAGTGAAAGGTACACATGACAAAATCCCTGCCCCACAATTACATCAATACGAATCAACAGAAGAGGAGCGAGGAGATACTAAACTGTGCATCCAATAATAACGATAACCTATAACATACTGTAGAATCCCATCACAAATTTCAAATGATATGAAAAAAGAAGTTTACAACTCATTCACTATTTTAATTCAAAAGTGTAGGATATGCTCAACCATCTCTCTACCCTTAAATAGAGTCTCACATTCCAACAAAAAATGGATTTAAGAGTGTATGCGATTGACTTGCTCATATATCACCATACAGCACCAACGTACAAATCAATCACCCTGCGCGAATATCACCACACATTTCTAACTTCATATGCTTATAGTCTAATGAAAAAAATAATAAAAGTTAACTACCAGGCAAGATAGTTCGTCTAGTATTAAACTCATAACGATAGCTTCAGAAATTCACCAAATTCGATAAAACATCAGACTAGACAAATTATGAAACCCCGTCGACAACACTGATAAAGTGAAATTCGTGTTAAAGTCGATTGGTTACCATTTACCTTAAACAGGAGTTCGAATGGAGAGACATTGTAACTCAGTCGAAGCCGTCAGCGGAGAGAGGAATTGCTACCTGGTGGAGAGAGAGAGCGTCCCCGAAGTGGGATAAATTCCCAGCGAGTAGCCGTTGGGTGGGGGGGGCCACCCCCGCCTGCCGCCGGAAACCACTGTTCTGGGCAGCCCGTCCCGCGGGTAGCATGCCCGTCAGCCTAGATTCTCTTGTGAACCGTAGCCCAGCAGACAATTAATGAGCCACAGTTAACTCTTGTGGTCCTTTGTGTCCGCTAGGATCATATAGGAAGCCAATTACATCTCCTATCCCAGCATGTAAGGATAGAGCAACCTAGTTGTCGGGTGTCACCTAAACCTCTTGTGGTCGATATGCCGATTAAGCCTACAACCGAGCGTTTTTATCCTAAATACTTACTATCACATCACTCGGCATAAATATCTCGCGCCCGGAACACACTTTTCCTGTTAGATGGTCAACACACAGTATAATCCTAGGCTCTACATTTATCACTTTAACTAAAACGCCAATTCATAATTCTTATTGACAACTTATACATAAGATAATTTATTAAGGAGCATATTAATATTTATTCAATAGATCAAAAAACAATCTATTCAAATAAACAGTGAGAGTCCCTATAATAAAAACTAAAATTCTATTCCTAAATATGCCTGACTTCATTCAATATTATCAGAATTATGCATATTCACATCCAAATGAGTTAGCATGAGACCATGATCGGGACTCCAATTTAAGTAGCAGCTCACATTGGGTTTTTTATAAAATAGACTATTAATGCTTAATATACATAGCTCCCACACCTCACAAATACTAACATAGTTAATTTGATCTGCGCGTCTACACACTATCAGCTAATCGTAATCCAAAAGAATAATAATCCGATAGCATCCAATTAAACATGACACTATGTGCGATTTTTTAAAAATACGATCAGATTTATTTTATCTTGCCTTATAACAATGAAAACAATTCGTTACTTCTATAATATAGCAATGATTATTCTGTATAAGAGTTAACAAACACATAAGCAATGGTGGCTGAGAGTCACACTTCCAATCACATTTGTCAATGTAATATACATAACAATTGTGAATCCATATTCACAAGGTAAATCATTCGCACAATATATAGATCATCCGCCAGACCTTCCATAGAGCAATACAATTCCCATGGATAAGCAGAGAACACTCCCAACAAGTACATCATCTATCCAAAGGATTATCAGAATTGATTTTCCTCACACAATATTAGGAATCTCTCATCTCATCAATCACAAATACACACGGAAAATGAAAGTGAAAAATATAGATAGAGACTACTTAATTCATTTTCTAAGATCACGTACAATAATCTATTAGATATGAATGGGACGAACCTAAAGGTGGGTATACTACTTTTCAGAGCGACATTTATAGAGAATCACAATGGAGTCAACGTTGGTCTCTCGATGATAGGAACCAGATGAGTGCTGATATGCACAACATGCCACCTATCATAGCTTAAATTAATAAACCTTATGGCTATGTGAAGGGATCTTTTCCATTTCCAGCCCATCTACATATGAATTATATGCTTGAATTATCTCCTAAAGGGAGAGGAGAAATTCTATGGAACAACATTGGGTGAGATGAAGAATTATGAGTTAATGGCAGTTGAGAGCAATACACTTTATCTATAGGTGGCTTACATAAGATACTTTCATATTGATAATGCTACTAAGCCCACATAGGAGTTTACGATGGTATTGATCTTAATTTGAGTTCTATAATCTTATTGACGAATTTCTAGGGTTTGGGTTATATAGATGAATGAGAGGCGCTCGCAAACAACGAACTATTTTATTATAAACCAATGAGAGCTGTACGTAGAGCCCAAATCATGTCTCCAAACCATTTTGCCGTAATATAATCACATCTAATTAATATATAATATCTTTCACTGTGGCGGCCTAATTATATTAGGATATAAATTATCTTATATAGGTATGAGGGAGAGCGATTATCCGTAACATCAGGGTGTAAATGATAAAAAATACTAGATATAAGTCATCGCTCGCAACTCAATCCCTGAAAAATGCTAGCACTAGAAAAATCCAAGATAAGTAAGAAGATTCAATAAATAAAAGGTTATCAAATTTTGAACACTAGTAGATTTATACCGTAAATTGATCTTCTACGAGAATCGCGGGCGCCGAACTGTTGTAGTGAATACTTGATTCTCTGTCATAGATGGTTACGGACAGACAAAGACCAAGGACCTGCTCGATCAACATTCCCTGATAGAAACCTCAATCTTACAGTGTCATGGATCATTTCCCCTCTTCAAGTGCACTCAAATGGGTTCTCGAAGAACCAATTCTACTTGGAGTTTGGGGTTTTTGGAGCTGTAAATAAAGATGTGTTTTGAATCAATGATGAAGCTTACCTTGTCGCAGTCAGGCGTATGCATTGAGCTTTTCTCATGCCAGCTTTCCCGAGCTTTTCTGTTCTGCTGAGTGTGAGAATACTTGAAAAACACCAGCGGCCTGCGGCCCCGCAAATCTTGTCAAAGGAAGTTAAAAAAGGTTGTTGCATATACCCCCCCCCCCCCGCGCTTGGGATGGTGATTCTCAAGAAATGATTGGCTCAAGGCATTAGTTTACGGAGGTCCACATGCGATACTTGGGGCAACCTTGAGAACATCGGTTGATTTAAAGTTCCCCAGGAGATTTCCGAGATCTGGACGAGAATGGAGGAGGGTTGAGACTTTTTTCTCCAGAGGGGTTTATGGATGGACCATTGTCATTGATGTGGGCAGCGCTTTTGGATTACCTTGCTATAGAACCGATTTCGGGAACTTGCACATTAATTCATTCTGTGACTCTCTAAGCCAGCAGGTATGTTCTCGGCGTTGAGTGAGAGGGGATGAAAGCGAGCCATGTAAGTGAGTTTTGGGATTGCGGCAAGATTCTGTTACAACAAAAGATCAATGTTGTGGTCAGCAAAAGCACATTCCAACACGGAATACGGGGAACTATGGTAGCCTGGCACACCTGGTATATCAGTTGCGTTATAGGTGTTTGGATGGGAAATGACTGAACGCTCCGCTTAAAAATTTTCTCCCTCTTTTTTATATTTAGATTTAAAATTTTTCAATTTTTTGAGGCAGATTCCTTTGGAACAGCAGGTTGTATGTTACTAACTCTGCCGGAGGCCATCAGCGAAGGATTTTGGACGATGCGGAATAGCGGGGGGGAAGGAACCATCGACACTAGGCACGTTGTTGCAAAGGACGGCTCACGGGACCCTCCATACGCTGATGCTGAAGCGGCGGCTCTTACCAGACAGGATCGGGAGGCTGCGAGAGTCTGCCACATCCCAACGGACTAATCTGATCAAGCAAAGAGATGACAAGTTCAACGAGCTGTGACTTTTCAAGTGATCACCCAAGGTAGTGGGTTGCTTTTTTCTGCGTGGAATTCTCCAGCAGAAGTAGAATGAAACATTCATGCGATGTCTGTGAGTGAATTAAGTAAAGCAAAGAAATTTCATAGCTCTCCGTAGTTGGTTAGGAAAATAATGTTCGGTCAGTAGGCTTTTAAATAAAATTCTATGCGTGTCTGTTTCTATCAAAGGAACAAACGCCAAAAGTTCCCATCTCCTCCAATTACTAGAGTAGATTTGGTTGGAATATGAGCTAGAAAAGGATTGTATTTTGCCCTTGAAAATTTTATTCCGAAGGAACTCAAAACATTCGCAGACTGAAGTAGCTTTTCTTTGTGTTGTAACGTATGGATAGTTAGAATTTTGTTGGATATCAACACACACTGCAAATGGAAGACGACGGTTTTCATGGATCGGAGAAGAAAGGGAACCGATGTTTTTATTTCTGACTAATGGAAAGAATGAATACAAGCTTACAGATAAGCCTTTTATACAAATGTTACCGATAAGCCTTTTTATGTACAAATGTTACAGACAAGCTTTGTTTCAATGAAGATGAAGGAGGACGTTTGCGAATGAAGAAATAAAGAACATGAATAAGAAAAAGGGGGTAAAAGAAAAGCATTTTAATTGAGAGGAGTAAATGATGTCATTTATTTAAAAAATAATAACGATAAATATGAAAAATTAAGTTTATTTAGAAGCTACTAATTTATTTTAAAAACATAACCAAAGAAAGATTTATAGCTCATTAATAACTTATTAGTAGTAATGTATATTATGACCGGAACAATCGACCCGGGAATAAGATGCAAGGAAGTACGGAATGGGCCCCGGTTTCCAAGACACCTTGTCCCCAAGACACACCTCAGCCCCAGGGCGTATGCCCTGG
>VALG01009120.1:0-15843 GCA_009835305.1 Ipomoea purpurea | reverse complement strand
GAAAACTTAGCTGTCAGTGATAATATTAAAGATAATGAGTTAGTCGTGCGATATATTAGCATTTTTGCTAATAGTTTCAGATCCTTACTTAAGGCATGCTTATAAGAATTTTAAGGATCATACAGGGTACATGGAACTTATTATGTGACTATATTGTACGTACATTTATGTTGTCACCTCTATGTAATTTGGATGATTTCTCCTATGGTTATGCGCATATTTATTTGAGAAACATCCATAAGGTTGGACCAAGAATAAACGTAGGGTTTATTCATAGAAGAACTGAGTTGAGAATCAAAAATGCATGTGATGCATAGATGGTATTACTCACACTTTTCTTTATTTAGAGGGACATACCGCTATGATTCATGCTTTAGATCTTCAACAAAGGTTGTGCCAATACTTGCATCAAGTGGAAAATTGTAACATTTTTCATTAATATTGTACAAATGAAGTTGTGCAAGTTTTTTAGGCAAAATTTAGCCATTGCGGCAATAATTAGTTTTTGATAACTAATTATAATCAAGAATGAACATAAGGTTTATTCATCAAGTTTTACCACATACATTAAGTACTTAGAGAAAAGTTACATTGTAATCATAAGTGGATACTACTCTGATTAAGAGGAACTATCTCTATGGGTTCATGTTTTCTATTCTTTAATTTACTTGCACCAAGTGAGGAGAAGTAACATATTTCATTAAGTCACTTTACAATGTTGTGCAAGTTTAATTGAGCACTTTATGGGCTATTAAGTGTAGCATTTAATGTTGTAACGGAAGATAACGTTTTCCGCTTACAAAGCCTATATTGATGACCATAAGGCCTTATAAGTGTAGTCCTGCCACTGCATCCGGAACACGTGAAATACCACCATCTATACTGTCTGAGACAAGTGGGAACATACACTCTTACTATGCAGAAATGCTCACTACGAAGATTTTTATAATGCAATGCCACAAACGTATCAAACTAGGCTGGAGTTGATCTTGATTCCTACGCTTCCACTACGAGGTTTGACTCATTACAAAGTCTATGCTCCCACCTCAAACCCTCACTCACTCATCCAATTCCTCAACACACGACTTTAGCCCCCACCCTACATACTCCTATTCGTTTACCCACTACCAATTAATACTATTATAGAAGACTTTATCTAACTAAAAATATATAATCATGCACTATTAATCTGACAGGAACCTACCGCACTATTTCAATTACGTAAATAATAGTATATCTATCTCCTCATTAAACTATATGTTATAACCACATTGTCATACTCAAGATTCCCTTCACCCGCAATGGCACTGTCCATTGTTTGCTCGGTGACGTCTCACCTTTCATGCATTCATCCAAGTTCGCCAGTCTAACCACAACAACCGTGAAACATTCCTCACCCTCACTCAACACTCAAATAAATTTATATTATTTGAATACTAAAGTTATCCAGCTCATTATTTTATCTCAATACGACATATCTACCCCTAACCCCCTCATTATACCCATCCCTATACTTCCTTCCCAATTATTAAACACCATCATCCTTATTTTTACACCACACACACCCTCCTATTAATCACGTTTCCCTCACTCCCCACCCAAAAGTAATTATTTTTATAATGCCCCCATACTTTCATACACACTACCCAATTATCTTTATTCCTCTGGCTAATCTAAAATTTATCTCACCCTTTCTATTTTCACACCGAACATTCGCAACATGCTATGGCAGTCATATCCACCCCCCATACATTTGTCCACATCCTATTTCGTGATCCATGTCAACTCTGGGCCCGTTCAATTTACTCTATAAAATGTGTAACTGAGCACCCCTCATTCCCCCATCCTCTAATGTTAGATTATCGCCTGCTAATTCGATTTAAGTTATAAACCAACTTTCTCTCACACCTATTACACTCTCTAATTAGGAACATTGTTATACCTATAGCCCTCCCATGTCCCCACCATTCACACCTCCCTAACAATCGTCGACACCTCTACACTCACCACCACACACCTCCTCTCCTCCCCCACACACACCCTATCACCCTCCACGCCATCTCCTCCCACCCTTCCCAACCCCACCCAACCCCTCTCTCATTCCACGCACCCCCGCTCCCACTCACCTCACAATAACTCTCTACAACCTCCTCCCCAGCACCCCCAACCTTCCAACCCCCACTTAACCTCCCCCCTCCCCCCCCGACTCATTTACAAATAATACACCCATCTCCCGCCCCTCCCGCCTCTCCCCTCCTCCCCCACCGTCAGTGTCCTCACCTTCGTAAGGCACACTCCGCTCACCAACCCCTGCCGACCCTCCCGACCGCCCCATGCTCAACACACGCCTCTCCCTCTGTAAATCGCGCACGCTTGCGGTCCCTCCACCGGCAACCACCCCATCCACCCTTTACGGACGCGCAGCAGGCCCCCACCTCGTCTCCTCACTCCTCCCACTCCTCCCATCATGTCCCGATCTCTCACATTTCCCCAGACTGGCAACCCATGGTCCTAACCACAAGCTTTGTGAACACTGTCTCCCCTACCCCCTCCAATCCGCACTTCTCTCGCTCGCCCCCACATCCTAGTTACCCGACGCTTGACCCACCCCGCCTGCCCCCTCCCCCCATTACGTCTAAACCCCACGCCTCTCACCCGCCCCTCTCCCTCCCCCCTCCACTATTCTACTCTCACGTCTCAGCATACCCTGTCCCCTCATGCGTACTCTTATGCTCACACACCATCGAACCCAGCCACCACCCACTCTCACCTTCCACCCCCCCAACCCCCAACTCACACCCAACACCCACCTCCCATCCACACCTTCACTCCTCCCCCCACTCATAGCTTCCCCATACATCACCCACCACACACCACGCCCACACCTACCCCCACGCACCCCCATCTCCATACTCCTCCCTCCGCCCCTCCACCACCCTCCCCCTCAACCACCCCACCTCCCACCCCCCCCGACTCCACCCCCATCCCACCCCGCAACACACACCCTCCCTACGGTCCCATCCCACTCTCCACCTCCTACCGCCCCGCACTCATCCCCCGGCCCCTTTGTTGGGCTTATATTCTTTTTATATATTATGTACATTCAATGTATTAATTATGTGTATTATAGTATAACACTATATATACATTCTTGAACAGCGGGTTTTTTTTTAAAGAAAAAACTACTGCCATTCACTGGGGCAGAAAATTTCAAAAAAAAAATAAAATTAAAACGACGTTATTTTGCATCTGCCGCATAGTACAACGCGCGCCGTGGGGTAAGATATAAATTGCCGAAATGTGCACCAAGTTTTAGATTTAGTTTCAAGATATGCATATAAATCTAAAGAGTTATAGAACATATTGGTGTCTCGATGGTTATGTAAAACCACTTATAATTACATTTTGACCATATTTGTCTTAACATAATTAGTTTATCAGTCAATTTTGACCACTATTAACTATTTGATTTTGTTAAGCATTCAATATAAGTGTTTGAATGATTAACTTTTTTGTAACAACTTAGTGCTCTAAAATGCTAAAGCTCAAAAAGCTGCTCAAAGCAGCTTTTTCGATCAACTATTCAAACTCACTAAACATTTTTTTTTTTTTACAATCAGCTAATTAATATCAACTATTCAAACTCACTAATCTAAAATAGCTAACAACTAACAACTATTTATCAAACACCCCCGGCCCTTTATATTCATTGATTACTCATAAATTAGCTAACCCCGCTACAAGTTATAATTAAAAGAAAGAATCCCACTTAATGTAGTATTACCAACTATAGACAGAGGGGCGGAGTTACAGTGGGGGCCGGGAAGTGGGGCAGTTGCCCCCATCCCTTATATATAGTAGCATTTGTGTGTGTGTATATATATGTATAGTATATGATTAGAGATAAATTTAATTATATGATAATCAAAAGTTGAGTTAGGTGGGATGACAAGTTATGGCTTTGATTATTTGATTCTCATTTCTCCCATTGTTTTTTTTTCTCACTTTTTTTTGGCCTTTTCAGAAATATTGATAGTGATATTTGTATTTTTATTCTTTAAAAATATAATATGTGCATGATAAGTATTCTTTTATATTAATAGTGAGATGTATAATTTATAATGTTTTTCTATCTAATTTTTATTTTATCAAATTATTTATGTTTTATATTTTAGTATAAATATTTTTAATAAATTTTTGATGTGTTCTGATTTTTCGTCCATATCTAACAAATTTATAGTTATGTTTTAAGTTTTTTTTTTCTTTTCTTTTTTAAACTATCTCTTTTGTATTAATTTTTCGTCTCCTTTGAAAAAAAATAAAAAAAAATTCAAAATCATTGAACTTGTCTGTTTCTTGGATTTGATGAGGTATGTTGGAAACAAATATGGTCTTAACAGCTGTTGGAAGGGGTCGAGGCAATGACTACAGAACAAAATTAGGGAACATGAAGATTAATGTCTACCACAATCAATCACCATTTACAGACAATGATAGTACTTAGTACTTACCAAGCTGCTCCACTTTTATTCAATCACCCAACAACAAATTTCATCACACATTTTGCTTTATAGATCAGATGATTTCATATTTTTTTTTTTTTTTTGAGTGACGAAGGAAAGACGCAGTTACTATTATAGACGGAGCCAGAGGGGGGCAGGGGGGTCAGCTGTCCCCCTCACCCCACCCCACCCACCCCTACCCTATATTGTTATAATATGTATATTAGTACATTATTGATATAAGTATTATAAAACAAATTATGTAAACAAAAGTTATAATAGACAAGGTGGTTGCTAATGGATATGAGTTTTTGGAATGGCTTGGGTTTGAGTTTTTGCATTGACAATGTTACAGTTTTCTTCACTTTTTTGATTAACACAATTAAATTTTGCCATGATATATATAACTTCCATTATAACTTTCTTTATATTAATAATGCAATGTGTAATTTATAATGTGTTTTATATTCGAATTGTTTATCAAATTAATTATGTTTCATTTTGTTATAAATATTTTTATAAAGTTTTAATATGTTTTATTTTTCGCTATATCCAACAATATTTATTGTTATACTTCTAAGTATTTCATTTTTTTAACTTTCTCTTTTATTTTAATTTTTTTCCTCACTTAAAAAAAAACTCGGAATCTGCCATTGAATCCATCTTCTTTGCCCCCCCTCAACATATTTTCTGGCTTCGTCCCTGGTTACTATCTGAGAGGTGTGTACGAGTTAAACTCTACACATTATGATCTCTTAGTTGGCAAAAGACCACAAAGATGTAAACCAGTTTAAGATGTCCAACCAGTTCAAACCAAGAAGACTAATAGGTCGCTCCCATTGAGAGTCGAACTTGAAACCTTGTGGTTATTTAGTCAACAACTTGACCAACTTAGTTGGGTTTTCCTCCTGGTTTCACACTTCTTCCCCCAAAATGTTGAATCCCCAACCTAATGACACCAACACCCCGGCCTGACAGAGCATTTGGGAAGATATAAATCGCGGTAACTGAATGGTTCAACAGACAGAGCCAAATGCCGCACAAGGGATCAGTCCACTTTAGATATAATCCTCACACTGCCGTTGCCAAATTTTGAACTATGGTCTCTTCTCCCAAATATTACTTGCGGAACAGTGAATTAAACCGGTGCTGACCAGATGGTCTCAGTCTTGATTCATGACATTTTTGTTGTCTCTCACCATGTGCAATCGCTATGCGTCGTCCCGCGGCTCCCAAAATGACGCCATTTTGTTAATTTCATGCCATAAAATTCTGTGCATTCTATTATATAATTCTGTACATTCTATTATATCTACTATACTAATAAGAGCCCAAGAGAGTTAGGCCTAAAATGGGTATAAAAAATGGCGGTCAAATTTTTTAATCAAATGAATGACTCAGATTGATCAGATTTTTAATTTTTCCTTAAGATTTCCTATTTATTCTTAAGAGTATGATTTTCCGTTACTTGTTCCGTTAATATTATCTTTCCGTTAACTTTCTGTTTTCACCGTTAACTTTACTCATGATTTCATAAGAAAAGTCTAAGTTCCGAACCCCTCCATCAAGTTGGCATAATTAGTATTCTATTTTTACTCTTATTAAATTAAATAATAATTAGGTAGCTACAACAAAAATTAATAATATGCATTCTTTAATTTTGAATTATGTGTCTGTACAATGTCTTTTATCATTTTTTTTTTATTCCTGTATCTATAAATAAATAAGATAAAATTCATTGTTATATTGTATTTTTTCTCTAAATATAAAAAACTACATCAAATTCCATCTAATTGATTATATTCGTACATAATCCTGATGTCTTTATTAAAAAATAATTCATTATCAATAAATTAATTAAGAATAATATAGTTATATTGTCTTATATTCTCAATGTAAAATTCTTTACATTCAAATTCATCAATTTATTAATTCACTTACATTGTCTATTATTTTTTTGGCACTATTTTTAATTTAAATATTCAAATTATAATTACAAATAATGCCTATTTATTATTTAAATTATTTTACTTACCATGAAAAATAAAAATTAGTATATAATTAATAAAGCAATCATATTAACTACTTGAGAGATTTGTTGACAAAGAGAGTATTCAAATCACACAATAAATTGAAGGAAACTACCTCGCAATGTCCTTGTTTGACAATAGCAGTTAGTGGTTAGCGTTAATAGATTACATTAGCAAATTTGTCCAGCAAAATTATATCAACGGATCGGTAAAAAGATATTTGAAAAAATTAGTTGTTTAGATTATCATGTAAACATGCTGAAGGTATACAAATAATAGTAAATAATAATAATAATAATAAATAAATAAAATAATTAATAATAATAATAATTGTTAAAAACAATAAAAAAAATATATAAATCCAATTTATATTAACCTACTGGGATATTGACAAAAAGAGTATTCAAATCATACAACAAATTGAAGTGAGAAACTACTCCCATATGGCTTACTTTGACAATCAGTTAACTTTAAATATTAGTATTAGTATTTAATATTTTTATGCTCTACTTTATTTGCTCTCCCCTGTGTCCCGTATTTGGCTCCACCAAATCCTATAACAATTATTTAATGACATTATAATCATTTTGACTAATTTATCTGCATTTGCAAACTTAGAATTGCCTATTTAAATAGCAATTTAACATTCATTGTCTATGCATGAACAAATTTCAAATAATCTTTTGATATTTATTAAAGTACTGCTATTAAAAAAAAAAAAAAAAAAACATGGCATGTATCCCAAACCGTTGGGGGGGCCCCATATGGCATAAAAATTATAATTATCTTACATTCGAACAGGGATTTTTCCATTAAAAATTTTGTGTTTCCAGTATATAAATCTGTGTTTTCAGTTTAAATTCTGGCATTCTATTATTAATTCTGTACATTCGAACATGATTTGTTTTTAAAGAGTTAAGAAGTTTAGGTGTATTATTTAAGAGTATGTAATTTATGTTTATGTTAGATTAGAGTACTTTCCTTTCATAATAAGGATTGTGTATTCAGTTATAAATTCTTATTTCAGGTATAAAATTCTGTGTATTCTTATCATATTTCAATTTGTACATTCGAAAGCATGATTTTTCTTGAAAGGTAATAACAGACATGTAAAAAGTTACAAATAAAATTATTTGGTCAGGACGTACAATGCATGAGCGCCTGGTCCACCGTCATAATTGCCCACCATGGTCTTATGTATCCAATAATTCCAAGCCGCAAGGATATATACTGACAACATGGCACAGCATCTTTTGCTTAAAATATTCGTCCAAACACAAATATTCATGGCGATTTTAGAGGTGATACTTCGACTAATTTACTTAATTTCAATCAAATTATTAACACTGATTTTCATTTTAGTAACTGATTCACTGAATTGAAATATAAATTATCAAAATAATCAAATTGTTTTGTTTTTTTTTGAAATCAATCAATTGAATTATATTTCAGTTATTCGAATAATTGGCTAAACTAACAAAAAAATTATGATATATAATACATTTTTTATTAATATTATTTGATTCATTCAAAAATTTCAAAATTTTCAATGGAATTAATTGGTCGACTTTTTTTAAAATTTAAAATTTAAAGTTGTTGCACTCATATTTTTCATTGACTTTCATTTTCTATCTCTAGTGAAACACGAGAAACTCGGATTGCAAATCGGACCATTAACTGAAACTATGTTTATTTAGTTGGAATAAAATATTTTATTTAGTTAACTAGTGTTGGCGTGTTGCCCTGAGCTGTCTTCGAATAATATTTTATATTACATTAAATAAATGTTAATGTATATAGAACATTTATTTATAATTAATTAGGGTCTATTTGAAAACTTGAAAGTTATTTTTCAGATTTTTTGGTGTTTGGCAATTAAAAAAAAAAATAAAGTCAAAAGATAAATATTCATTTTGGTCACTAAAAAAATATTTAATTTGATGAAAAATGTCTATCTATTATAAAATATCAAATATGGATATTATTCTAGCATTAATGATTTGATTAGTAATGACTTGTTATTTATGGTATAATTATGTAATGCCTTTTATATATATTGATGTAATGTTATGAATGAAACACATAATAAAAAGAGTCTTTTCTTTGATCTTAATCTTCTTTACTGCTCCATAGACGATTGAAGAATTCCAAGATGGATCAAAAGTGTCTTCTACTTGATCCCTATATTGATTTCACTCATCCGATTACCTTTTTTGCGATCGGCCCTGTCATCAGCAATGATGTCTCCGTAGCGGGAGGGAATTGATCTGCGGTGGACAGAGAGAGCATGGCAGAAGGATAAACCAAACTAGCCCTCGGAAGCTCGCCTGCCTTCATCAAGGTTTCGATCTAAGGCCACCAAACGGCTGCAATGAAGGAGCTGTGATTTCCTTTTATGAAATCGCAAAAAGTCAACGGAAGCCAAAAAATGTTTTTGCGATGGAGCAGCACTCATATGAGGGTGAAGAGGGTGTTTACCAAGTCGTTGTAGCATCAGCTCCATCACGAGTTTTGAATAGATACAAATGTGATTAATGCTAAGGAGACTTCTACTCAACACAAGAATTGTTGAAATATATATTGCCAATCTGATTGTGAATAGCAGAGGATATTCATGACGCACTAAATTTTCAGCATCCAACACAATAATTACTAATCCATGGAGGTACGAGCTACCAACACGACATATCAAAGGCACATTGCCAGGTATTCATTTTTGTGATCTTGAATATATGCTAGTTGTTGAACTTGCACTAAATGGTTTCAAACTGTCATGAATATTGAGATGTATCTCACACCTTATACATGAAGTTATAGGTTGTTTTTCAAATATAGTTTTGTCCAGAAGGTAAATTCTTAGCACTAAATATACGATAATTGCACTATGACAATTTATATAATCCTATTTAAAAAGTCTATTTATTGTGTTGGTACTTGGTTATGCTGATTATTTGTCATGAGTCTAGATCATTGAAGATCACAAATTTTTGTATTTAGACAAAATGATAGTGTCGATTTTTAATATAGTTTATGCCCAGAAGGTAAATTGAGATTGCAGGATGTTGAATCCTTCAGCCTTCTAGACTAAGCTAGTTACCTTGTACTTAAATAGTAGTACATGGAAAAAATCATACTAAGTATTATAAGTTTTGTTGTTTACTAGTTTGATCACCTTGTACATGACTAGATTATAATAAGTATTTTGAATGTCATTGTTTTTAAAAGACATCAAAAACTTAATTTTTGTGGGAATATACACTTTGAGTTAAATCTTCCCTGCTTGACAATGTGTTTTGGTCATTGGACTATTTTTAAGGTCGGGAAGATTCTGAATATATCTTTGAGTGATTAACGACTCATGGCTCGTGAATAAAGTCTGCAACTTCTATTTTTAATGTTATGTTACTCTGCAAAAATGCTATGTGATTGATAGCTAAAAGTGAATCACATCATGTTGGTTTGCTTAAAGCAAACAAATTGTGAATATTTGATGACGATGACTTCTCATATGTTTATGACTTTTTGAGATCCTGAATGATCTCACCATCTATACATTTATTTGGCGTTTAACATATTAAAGATGGTTGTGTACTCGTATAATCTCATTTAATTAATATGTATGCATGCTTTTTCTATTTGGACATATATGATTGCATATACGTTTGAGTACTTATATGTTGCGATCCTTTTTAAAATTTTAAAGACCTAAATTCTTTTAAATTATGGCATGAACAATTGGGTCACTTAGGGCAAACATAAAGAGTCAGGTATTGGAATTTCTTACACATATATGAGTAAATTATAAAGCATGAGTGAATGAGAAATTACAAAATTTATCTATTTTTGGGGATATTTGTATTAATTCAAATCTGGCTCACTGCATATCATAATTATTCCCCAAACACATAGTACGTGTAGAATTAAATATTTTTGGATCTGCGTTCTAGTATTAGTATGTAGTCCATTTTATTGTATCATCACCTCAAGCGTATCTCTATGGGCTATAAACCTTCGTCTACTATTTAAATACCTAGAGCCCATTATAGGGGATCAACAGATACGCTGACTACATACTTAATGAAGATTGTTTCTTGGCATTAGGGGAGATAATAGATTAACTTTTACAGCACGTTTGGTTCGCGAAATGAATTGGAGGGAAAAGAAATGCTATTCCACAGGGAATCGAATAGGTAAGGAATAGAATAGAAATTGTATTCTATTGTTTGGTTCGCTAAAGGAATAAACTTTAGTAATTGTATTCCACTGTTTGGTTGGTTAAATGAATATAAATGGAATAGGTTTTAAAGACATAAATACCCCTATACAAAATAATAATAATACAATAATAATAATAATAATAATAATAATAATAATAATAATAATAATAATAATAATAATAATAATATAATAATAATATGATTATGATATATTGAATGTTACATATTATATATATATATATATATATATATATATATATATAATATATATATATATATATATATATAATTATATATTTATTTATTTATCTACTTACATATTTACATGTATATGAATGTGTGTGTGCGAGAGAGAAAAACAACAACAATAATGATGATAATAATAATAATAATAATAATATAATAATAATAATAATAATAATAATAATAATATAATTATTATTATTATTATTATATTATAAAAATACGTATTTATATTTATATTTATTCTCCACTTATCCCACATTGGTTGGAGAAGTGAGGAATGGAGCCTTGAAGCTCCTATAAAAGGAGGCTCAAGGTTCCATCATTTCAATTTCAATGTCCATCCGTAGACAAGCTTGTAATGCCCATCTGCTATGCATGCGGATGGGCAAACTACTTAATTTAGGGGCCAAGGTTCCATAATTAAGGAATCTTATATAGTTAATTATATATATATATATATATATATATATATATATATTATATATATATATATATATATATATATATATAATCATAATAAAATGTAAATGCTGTTTGAGAAATACTTTTTTTTTTCTCAAAATGTCAATTGCAAATGCTGTAAAATAATGTGTGTGTGTGTATTTATATAATTATTTAAATATATATTTATTTATAGATTGATAGATAAAAGTTATAATTAATTAAATACATTTATATAATACATTATATTTATTAAATAATGTGCAAAGGGTATTTTTGGTATTTGTGATATAAAAGCTATTCCCAAGGACATGAGAATAGCTAATTCCAAGGGCCCCCATAGGAATGGTTATTCCCCTTGAAAGGTAAAGCTCATTCCTAGTAATGTTATTCCCATGACAAAATGATCCAACCAAACAATGGAATAGGTCTATTCCAAGGAATGTTATTCCATTCCTGACCTATTCCATGAACCAAACATGCCATTAATGGAATGCCAAGAAATTTTATAGAATGAAAACATCTTCATTATTAAAAATTCATGTACTAGTTAGACTGAACTGGAAGTTCAGAAGATAATCTCTATTTGCGATATTAGCAAATAATCTGCCCAATACATCTATTGATTATACCGATCATAAAAGAGTGACTAGGTCCCATATACTTTCCCCAACTTGGACCAAATATATCTATCGATACTTCGATACGCCAGAGGTGTAGGAGATATATCGGTGTAAAAATTAAGAATCATAATACTAGATCTAGTAAGATAAACATTGTCACTCTCGAAATAGGTTTGAATAATATGTCTTGCAGACGTTCGTCCAGATGACGAAAAACCCTAGTAAAATTATAGGTGCACCAAACAAAACGTAATACTACGGAAGCATTTACGACCAGATCAAAGATATCTTTGGAAATGTCTAGAATCTGGTTTGCTTAATATTGTCATGAACAATTATATATATGGGAGAGATTTATGAAAGTATTATAGTTGTCGACAACACAATTGCCTTCAAATTACTCATATTATATGACAATCTGGATCCAGAACTAGGTGCCTCTGACACCTAGATTGATTAACGTATAAAGAGAGAAATTAAAGGCATATACAACTCAACTCGCTAATATATTCCTCCCGTACACCATTGAGGTATTAACCATGTAGGTTACAAATGGTGTGGAAGGAAAACAAGAATAACGAGGTGATAAGGTATGAAGCGAGTTTGTAGCCTATGGGTTCACGCAGAGACCCTTAATTGATTTTAATAAATATAATCTTCCACGATAAATATAATGACATTAAGTTCCGCTACATAATATTATTGGCATGCAAAATAATAATAAATTTAGATATGCAGTTAATATTTATTTTTAGAAACCCCTGATGGATTTATAATTCCCGAAATGAGAATTTAAGTGTCATTATTAACTCTTTAAAGGGTTGCGAATGGAGTTAATATCCCCCATTGAAGGAATAATATGTATCATTGTGTGCTCAATAAAAGGGTTGATAATGAACTTATTTATTATTATTATCTAAGTCAATGTTGATGGTAGAAAACATCAATGAAATATATAAAGGGCTTGATGAGTCAGGTCCATATCTAAATACGGAGTTTTTGAAATAAAAAGCTTGTGAAAGTAAGCATTATCTCGACTTGAAGATCGAGTTTTTCCATTGAATGAATTTTATACACCAGTTAGCCTATTTTTCACCTATCTATATGGTTAGGAATCATGGTTTCATCAAACTATAAGGTTGCCTAATAATCTCTTGAAGTAGATAAGGAACCGTTTAGACTTGGTAAAGATACCTTAACAGTCCTTTACTTCATTTTGTCGTTGGAGCACCTTTAGAACCAGAAGTTCCATAATCGCAATAGACATGATATTTGCGATAAAATTGCTAAACATCTAGGGCTCCTACTACAAAGAAATATTAGAATAATGTTTATTCCGGGTCACAAAAGAGTTTGGCATTTATATGAGAAACAAATGTATGGTTTGGATATGTTGTTTGGGTATTGGCTATTATATATGTTGGATCCACGTGATGCCAAAAACTCCAAACTGGTTAAACAATGATTTCCCCCCAATGTCCCAAATGAGGACAATAACGCTTGAGTTGCACAAATAATATATGAGTATGTTTAAGAATAATTGACAAAACATATGTAGCGTCAAAACCCAACCAATACAGGCTCTAGAAGAGTTGCAAAATTATTGTGCAACATATTCACTCTAGTGACAATCCAGAAGATTTGACTAATTAATTTCTATAATTTTGGATATATATATTATGTGTGGATTTGAAGATTGTCTTCTTGAGGGGGAGTATCATTTTACAATCCTAAAGATTGGGTTTGAAGACTAGCAACTGTATTCTTTTACTTAGTTAAGTTTTTCCCCATGAGGTTTTTCCTTAAATCTAATGTTTTTAACGAGGTAGTTAATCTAAAACAAGAATACACATACACCATGCACTCTTTTCCTTAAATAGTTTTTCCCATTGGGTTTTATAGTTAAGTTTTTAACGGGGCATGTGTAAGATATAGTAATGTAAATGGGCAGAGGTAAACAAACCCCAAAATCCTGAAGATTATGCCCTGAAGGCTTATTGTTGTACTCTTTTTCCCTTAACTAAGTTTTTTCCCACAGAGTTTTCTTAAGTTAAGGATTTTAATGAGGCGGCCAATATAATATATGTTTTTACATATATCATGTACTCTTTTCTTCAACTAGGTTTTTTCCCGCGGTTTTCCTAGTGAAGTTTTTAATGAGGCATGAATATATTTCCTAATGTACTCTTTTCTTGTCTAGGTTTTTTTTTCCACAAGGTTTTCCTTGCAATTTTTTAACGAGTATGATTATGGCAAAATAATGTCTAAGGGGGAATGTTGTACAATATAAATATGAACATTATTCTAGCATTAATGATTTGATTAGTAATGTCTTGTTATTTATGGTATGATTATGTAATGCATGTTATATATATATATATATATATATATATATATTGATGTAATGATATCAATGAAGCAAGTAATTAATAAAAATAGTCTTTTCTCTTATCTTGAATCTTCTTTTACTGTTCTTCGTGAGCTAAAGGCCTGCACACAAATCTGCATTACAACACTATCTAAATTTTTACTTGAAAACCATTTTTAAGATTCTTTATTTTCTCATGTATCTCTTCTCTCTCATCACTCTTCAAGCTAGTTTCCAGATTATTATTACAACCACCACCACTACTACCACACAAACTATCACCACTACCCCTCTACAACCATCACACCACCACTTATTACTATTATTATTATTATTATTATTATTATTATTATTATTATTATTATTTGAGGAAAAATGAGGAAATATATATTAAGCAAGATCCATGCTCAAAAGCGGAGCAATGGAAGGAAAGGGAACGAATGGACAATCAGAACGGTCAGGCATAGATAGGGCTTCCCGAGCTAGTGTATGGGCAACCCTGTTCGCGGACCGTTTAGCAAACAAAAAGCCTAAGTTACTAAAAACTGCAGCTATAGATCTAACATCATTAACTAAAAGATCAAAGAAGGAATGTAAAGCATGAGAGTATGAGATGGAATTAACAACTTGTAGGCAATCTATTTCTAGCAGCACATTATCAATATTGGTGCCTAGGGTGTTCAATCGGTTAACCGTTCGGTTAACCGAACCGTTTTAACCGAACCGAATTAACCGAAGTTCTTTTTCCTTTAACCGTTAACCGAACCGAAGTTTGTTCTACCGAATTCACCGAACCGAATTTTTTTCGGTTAATCGGTCGGTTAACCGATTAACCGAACTTTTTAAAGCTAAAATTTAAAATTCTAAAAATAACACCTAAAATAATAAATCTAATTTAAATAAAATACATATCATAATAAATTCATAACAAAATATACAAAAACATTAATTATAAACTCCAAACATCCATTACTTCAAATTAATATTTATTTATTATTATTATTTATATATATATTAAAAACTTCGGTTAACCGTTCGGTTAATTCGGTTAACCGAACTTTCGAACCGAATTAACCGTTAACCGAAGTTTTAAAATTCCTTTAACCATTAACCGAACCGAAAAAATTCGGTTCGAAAACGGTTAACCGAACTTTGTCGGTTCGGTCGGTTAACCGAAAATTAACCGAAGTTTGCACACCCTATTGGTGCCTCTGATCCACTTCATTGCTTCCCGAATAGCAATAGCTTCGGCTTCATTCGGCTTATGTAGAGAGAACCAGGGAGCCTTCTAGCAACAATAAGTGCGCCTTTGTGATCACGAAGGATGAATCCAAAACCATCCTTTTGTTAGCGGAGTCAAGGGCAGCATCAACATTGAGCTTAAGCATTCCATGAGGAGGTCTGGTCCAAGAAGCG
>VALG01009115.1:85141-99417 GCA_009835305.1 Ipomoea purpurea | reverse complement strand
CACAACTACTGAGAGCTAATTCCCTTGTTTTCTTCATTTGGTTTTACACTTTTACTTTCTAATATCATAATCTCCTAGATTTCTTGATCATGTCCTTTACTCTTATCAGACTCCATCTCCTAAACTAACCAAGGGTGGTTACCTTGTCCTCAAGGCTGGAGTGCAAAGCATGGTTTGTTTAACATGCCCGAGTTGTGACCCATGAAAAACATGGTGTGCTCTAAATGTGGGTGGTAGCACACGTTTGTTAGCGAGTGCACTTAATTTTTGCAAAATTCTAGAAGGCCCATAATACCATGGAGCTAGCATTGCGTTAATACGACGTTGGACTGTAGAGTGGCAGTGAGGCTGGAGCTTAAACAGCACATTATTACCCTTAGCAAACACTAAGTCACACCTTTTTGGCTTGGGCCGTCTTGTCCCTACGATGTTGAGCCAGTGTTGCTGCTTCGGTGAATGGATGACATAGACATGTGCTTGGTAGTCATTAGCAATTCATCCATTAGTGCTGACTTGGATGAAAGAACAATTGGTTGTTCAACCAGAGGGGTGGAAGAGATCACTATTGGATTTGTCCATGAGATCCACTTTAAAGTTCAGTGTTTGGGGTTTGTTGTTGTGACACATGGAATGGTGATCCTTCCTTTACTAACAAAGGCTGTTGTGCACCTTCAATTCTCATTTGAGTTCGCTGTTTTAGTAGCCAAAGAATGCTGCTTCTTGAGCAAATGTAGTCTCACTCGGATCAATTCCCATTTGAAGGTTAGGAACGTTGTAATCCTCATTTCGTAGTAGTGGAGGGCCAGTTGTGGTGGCTGTGGTAGGAGGATAGTTTGGGTGGTGTGGGATTTTCTATTCGGCGATTCAATCTTGAAGGCCAGGCTTGGTGACAATACTGGATACTCATGCCCATACTTTGCATGCCACAAAGGTAACCACCTTGGTTAGTTTAGGCGACAGATCCTCCAACTTGGGATGGAGTCCTTGACACAATTCAGGTGTTCCTGTTCCTGACTCTTCTCTAATGCGTCAAACTCTTGAGTTCAATTGTGTCAGTGTTGCAGGTTAGCAGGTCGGACCAATTGTAAGAGTAAATAGACCAGGATCAAGAAATCTAGGAGATTATGATATTAGAAAGTAAACAGGTAAAACCAAATGAAAAGAAAAACAAGGGAATTCCAAATAATATCCCTTCCAACATAGTAATAAGGCTCTTTGCGCCAACAACTACTGAGAGCTTAAGATTTTGTTCCAATTTTCTATGGATGCCCTTCTTCTAAAGATATTTCTCTTAATATCTATACCATATGTTAAAATAAATGGTAGGAATCATCAATTACTGAAATTAATTATTCTCAATCCCTAATTATACTCCTCCATAAAATCAGTTCCTCTCTATTCTACTTGCGATCCTTGAATTCTGTCACTAGGAATGATTTGATAACTTTCCTTTCCTGCCTGATTTGTTAGATTCATGGTTCCTCCAACTTGGTCAATTCTTGACACACAATTTAGTGTGTCGTCTCTAATGCTTGAACTCTTGAGTCCGAATTTTGTCGTGTTGGTTGGCAAGTCGGACCAATTGATACGAGTAAAGAGACAAGATGAATTTGAACCAAGAAATCTAGGATATTATGATATTATAAAGTAAAATCAAAGGAAAGAAAAACAAGGGAATTCGAAGAATATCCCTCCAACAAGAATAAATTCTTGCCCACAGTTACTTAGAGCTAATTGTTCCAATTCTACTGGATGCCCTCTCTTCTAAGAAATGGTCCCTATTTATAATCTATTACCATATGTAAAATAAGGTAGGAGCATCAATTATTGATTACATAATTAGTCAATTCCTAATTATATGCTCCATAAAATAAGCAAGGATTTACATAAGCAGTCAATCCTTTATCTTATGTTTCCTTGAATTCTGCCACAAGAATGATTATTTGATTACTTGCCTTTCCTTCATGATTTTTATCAACTTCCTTCATATGTTAGTGTGAATAATACAGTACCCTTGTATCCAAATCCCTTTTCTCCTCAAATTTGTATTAGCAAGATTGGAAGTCTAGATTCACTGAATCTGAAAATCATAAAAGCCTTTTGGTGCTATTAGTTTTACTTCACATTGTCATTTTCATCCAGAGAACCTTTGCATTCAGCACATGTCCCCAGTACCTTCATCTCCCTAGGGTAGCATTGTAATGTTGTGTTTTCCCGAGGCCATTCATGTATCACACTATCATCCTATATCCACGCTTACAATTTCATCTTCCCAAATTTCAAGGGGGAGTATCATCTATTGGGGATTCAAGCTCATATTAATTGTGTTTATAACATGTTTGGTGCATATGATCTATATGTTCCAACTTGATGAGAAGTGTTAGAATATCGTAGCCCCACTCATCATAGTCCTAGTTTACCAGTATGCCATCATTAGTGTATCACTAGAGTATATGACCTTATGAGCATTATCATGGTTGTCAATGTATATCTTTCTCTAGTTCAATAGTTCTCTTACATATAAAGCTTACATCTCATGATGCCGCCTGTCAGGATCCCTTCACAATCCATTTAGTTTTAATAAGTGTTGTAAGGTAATCAAGAAAATGCAAAAGATAAACGGCATCTTAAAAAAGGAGACTTACCAGTAAATGCATACGCCTGCCAACATGACCTATTGGTTGTAAGCAAGCCATGTGAGGTGAAATAGATCCAGAGTGCTGAGTGTGTGAAATTTCAGGCAAGTGTGAGTGGGGTCCACAATGTTGGTTGTGAGAGAAGTTGGCCATGTGTTGATTTTGGTTGATATGGTGTTGATGGCTCTGCTGAATAGGATGAAATTGATCCTGGTGCGATGTTGGCTGCATGTGTTGTTTTGATGGAGTCTGATGGCTATTTTGTGGCTGAAAAATTATTAAATGAATTAATTAATAAATTTTAGAAATATATAAAATAAACAAAAGCTCTCAAATATCCTTGGCTCCCTGCACGGGTTTGCACTTTTAAAAGCTCTAAAGAAAGCATAAATTGAAACATCTCTCTACACACGGGTCCACAAGGTTTCCTAATCCCATCATTGAAATGCTAACTCTTGAACAAGCTCCAATAGACGTTTGAGCTCAAGTTGCATCAAATTTCAACACAAATATTTTTTGACTTACAAGAACAAGTAGAAAGATTTTTACTTTTAATTTTACATATAAGAACTAATTTTTTTCAAAATTTGAAATATATTTCCATTAAACTTCCTTTTACTAAAATACAGCACATTGAAAAAAAAAGGCCTTACACTATTGGGGGCAAGAGGACCCCCAAAACCAAGAAATTTCATAATTCTATAGTAATCCAGTCACAGGATTAATGTGCAAAGAGGGGGAATGGATACACAAACTATTGAACAAAAACAATGCAGATTAATTGAGATGAACAACTAGGATAGACTTTTACTTCCAAAATTAATTTCTTTCCCATCTTAACCCCAACCCCTCTCCCCCAACACAATATAAAGAGACTAAAAAATAAATGTCTTACTTCAGTGACAGAACGATAATCTTGGGCTTCAGCCATCTGAGAGGCATTATCTGTTCCCGTGAATGTCTAGAAAATATGTAAACAACTTATTTGTCCACTTACTTTCCATCCCTATTAAGGAAAAAGATATGGAAATATTTAAAGAGGAATTAGATTATACCGGCAATGCAGGGATGTTGGGAATAGAGTTTGATGCTACACGTTATACTTGTGCCTAGGTTGCATAGAACTTGTAATCTTTTAGGAGAACAGCTACTTCACTACGACCTGTCAATCTTTTAACACCTGGATGCATGGATAAATGAACTTAAAGAGCATATCTGACAACAAATAAAACTGAAATATTTTGCTTAAATAATAATGAGTGTCAATATAGTTTATATTTTAAAAATATAATATAAAAAGATGAAAAAAATGTCTTCATTTCCTTTGTATATTTTGCATAATTCATTAAGTGAATGTCAAGGTACAGGATATGCTTGTACCATAGCAATATTTAAATAGAACACTCAGTTCATTTTTGACAGCATCATGGATCTAAGTAGAGAACATAAAAAGAGAAGCACAGTATATGCACATTACACCAGGAAAAATGTCTCTAAGAAGATATCTAATTAAGAAAACAAAAATGGATGGTTGATCATGTAACAAGAATCATAACTCAATTGATGTTGCTTGCAAATTTAGTTAGGGCAGTGAATCTAGTATTTCCGCCATGTAGACAGCTAAAAGCATATGCTTTTCAGTGATTTCAGATTGCACAAAGTTCAGGGGTATGCATATCAATCAAGCTTGCAGTGCAGTGACCCAGATTTCTAATTGCATTTTTCCCTGCTAGATTCACAATACAAAATACACTTAACACTTGTATGGTAGCACATAGCAACATGTGATGGATCTATTTGATATAAATTTTATTGCAGTGCCATATTAACTCAAAATTTTCTTGACTTGACAGAGATGAGTGAACAATAATTCCCCAATATACTTTTGTTAAAAAAAAGGATTAAGGGAAAAAGAAATTGAAAGTTTTTTGCAATACTCAGTACACTAAATTATACAGGGGGGAACAAACTTACAAAAAAATAAATAATATATGTGGGGATAGAAAGATTCAAGGCAACAGCATAAAAAATAATGCACAGTGAAAGATGTTGATATTTTCATGCCAAGCATATTCAGAAAATGCTATCAATAAAAAATCAGCCAAAGAGACTGGTGGGCATTAGAGACATTAATGAAGTTGCAAAGCAATAAAAAAAAGGTCATTATTCTCATATACCACTCAATATCATCAATGCGCATACTTGTTGGTCTCTCAACAATAGCTAGACCATTAACAACAACAAAACGAACACGCTTCTTCTCCTGTATTACTAATCGGGAAATCTTGACCGTGTTTCAAAAGAAGTTGAATTCCCACGTTTATACATGCAAGATCCTGTAGTAAACAAAAAAATCCTCAAATCCTGCATGTGCAAGAGTCTTATGGCTAAATGGCTAATATCATTCAGCACTCACTTTATTCTTGACACATAAAGCAAAATGCTGTTACACGTTTGTCATTCACCACTCTTTTTTTTTTTCTTTTTTTTTTTTTAACCTTTTTTTCCTTTCTGCTCTTGACCAGGAAAAGAGATATTTGGGGATAAAAGGGTTAATAGCATATTTTCTATTTCAAGGGGAGACTGGGAGAGGAGGAGGGGTAAGTCATGGAATTCCATAGGATAAGTAGCTGAAGCTGAAAAACATTCTGACAAGCCTAATGTTGTATTAGTACACAAATCTAACAGTCAAACTATGTCCCGACCTACCCTTCCCGCCCTCACAACTTCCTTCATCCTAAACAAAAGAAAAGTAGCAAATATTGTTGTACCTTTCCTGGGAAATTTTTTTGCAAGCTTTCTATACAAGCCGCCAGCTGCTTCAAGGGCCACACCGATGGTTTTTTCACGCATTCCATTCAAGGAAGATAGCCTTAAGTTCACTTCACCAACCAATGTTTCATACATGTTTGCCACATACATCAAAGGCAAAACATGTCGAGGATCACCTTCATGACGAATTTCTCTCGGCTTCCTCTTATTCAGTTTATCTTGAGAAGATTGTGCCACATAGTCAGACTCCATATCTAACACTTCAACTACATGTGAGCTAATAAAATGATCTACAACGATGTCTAGAAATCTTGCTCTTGCTGACTCGATTGGTGAAACATCTGGTCCAAAAAAGGGATCATTCATTCTAAAAATCCATACAATTATGATTAATATTTTAAAGGCAAATCAAAAAATTGAAAACTTATCTCACCCTCATTGGTTACAATGGTGTAGGGATCCCTCAAAGATCCACTACATGCTAGGCTAGTTTGATTTTCCTCCACTGCTACATCGTGAAGTGGTAGAGAGTTTCTGAATGTTTCGTGCATGCAGTCCTGAAAGAAAGTGTGCAACAAGTATTTAGTTTAAGATAACAATAGAATTATTATTTATTACAAATAAGGCACAATATAGAATAAATGAATGAACACTATTAGAATATCCAAAATAAATAAATAAATTTGGATTGTAACGATACTCCAACAATTATGCTCTTCAAAATGCACCACTCCACCCAATCATCTTATTAACACACCCAACATATTGGTTCAGTTTGGTAATATTGGGTAGCACAAATATATTGAACCACCTTCACAACAATGAACATACTTCTTTAACAACTAATTACTACTAACTACATATTATTATAATGGTTAAAGCTAACTAAAGGATAATCTAGAAAGAGAACAAACCACAATGTAGGCTTGAGACTCCACATGAGATGTCTAACAAGTTCAATCTCCATTCCCCTCAAATGTACCCCAAAAAACATCCATAATATAGAAAGAGAATCATTCCTCACAGAGATGTGGGTCAACCTTTCAAAATTTAACGAATAACAACAAAGCTGCAATTAGTTTCTATTGCATATCCAACAGGTTATAATTGCACCATTTCTAAGAGAAGAGCAGAGCTTTTATGTGTTCACTTCTAGTTAGAAAGGGTGTGGGGCTGATTCTGACTTTGGATGGAAGTAATGTGCATAAGAAAGCCATGCATTGATAAAGTCTTTGTCAGACTTCAATTAGTACCATATTGACTTTTCTCACTTTCTAATACGGAGTAGTTTTTTGTTTATTTAACCCAGTCCCAGCTTCCATCTCTTACAGAGAGGGAAATGCAATGAATCATATTTTACAAAATCACAGCTTCACAGATGCAGCAATATTTTGATCCCAATTTGCAGCAAATAAATGTAACACACTAACACTGTAGCTTTCACTATACAAAACCTGGGATTAGTCTTGCAACTGAATTAAGTTCATACATCTCTTCCAGTTAGACCATTCTCACGGATTCTCAAACTTATAACTATTCTTGTTTACTTAGACCAGTCTCCATTTTAATATTTCACTGACAAGGGGACAATGCAATGACTGATTTTTTTATGGCTTTGACATACATGGTATTAGTATGATCCCGACTTGTATCAAAGAAACGTAAGCATATCCTTTTACAACGCAAAACTCAGGTATGCATATTCTTGGAATTGAAATGAATTTTGAATAAAAATCACCAAAAATAAGTAGAGAATGTAATGCTCACAACAGCAGTTGACTCTTCATCGTTGTCGAGACTATCCTCGGTGACATCGCCGCCTCCTCTATCCACGTCGTCGCCTGCGCCGCCAAGGCCCTCGGCCGCATTGAGGTCGTGAAGTGAGTTTCCGATGTACGAAGCGGCAGCCGACCTTAAATCGTAGTGCTGCACAGGAACCCTAGTTCCCATCCACAGCAATATGAACTGAAGACAATAGAGAAAGAGCGACGAATTAGTCGATCACTATAGAGTTTGTCATCTAGTCTAGAGAAAATACAGCTGAAAGCCGATGAGAAAAGAGTGAAATTGAGAGAAACCGTAACGGATATACAAACCGATGGTAGTGTAAAACCGAGCCTGAGGTTGAGGGGTATATGACTAGCTGTGGGAAGTGAAAAGCGGACTCCCAGCCGAATTGCGAGGCTGTTACTTAAAGAGTCCTGCCAAAGCCGAATAGGTTTGGTTAGGTAGGGTGTGGCCTAGCCGGACAATTGTTCAAGGATCATTTTCTGAAATGGGCAAACTTTTAAATGGAGGGATAAAAATTCACAACTTTTATGGCCTGTTTGGTTGAACGTAATTTGGTTTAGTTGAATTACAATCCAGTGAAAGTTACAATTATATCGTTTGGTTGGAGAATTACAATTCCCTCCTTTTTGCTGAATTGTAATTCATGGGAACTCCCTATGAATTGCAATTCGGTGGTTGTGGGAAAAGGAAAAATGGATGAAATGACAAAAGTACCTTTAATTATTATTACTATTATTGTTACACATGACATTTTAGTCTTTATATCACTTCTTTCATTCCCTACCTAATAATTCTATTAATTTCTATCAAACAACGTAATTTGAATTCCTACTTTATTCTCACCTTATTCTTTTCTCACCGAATTGCAATTCTTTTCCACCCTAATTCCTTACTTTCAACCAAACGGCCCGTTAAATCATAGACAAATTTGAAAGAATTTTCAACGAAAACAGGGATGGATTCAAAAATCTTTTCGGCGCAAAAGATTAAAATTAATGAGATATGTTGAAAAAAATCTTTAGAGGTCCAGTCATAAATATTGTTACTTATAATTAAAAAAATTAAAATATATCAAAATAAGATATACAAATTTATTCAAAACAAATATGAAATATAATTAATTAGATAAAATAATTTGAATAAAATAATATGTTATAATAAAACACTCATATCACTGTTAACTAGTTTTTTACGCGCATTGCGCGATTGAGATAATGCCCAATATTTTTTTTTAATAAGTACTTTAAAGTATATCAAGGCAGGATTATATTAGTATTGTTCATGCATAAATAATTGAATAGGTAATTCTAAGTTTACAAATGCAAGATAATATAGTCAAGATTGATTATAATTGTCAATAAAATAATTGTATAGGTATGTTGAAACCAAATACGGGACATAAGGGAGAGCAAATAAAAATTAGGGCATAAAATTTTTTAATATATATAATATTGAGAGAGCTAATTGTTGATTGTCAAACAAAGACATTGCGGGTATAGTTTTCCACTTCAATTTGTTGTGTAATTTGAATACTCTTTTTGTAATAAATCTCCCAAGTAGTTAATATGATTGACTTAATTTTTTTTATTTTTTAAAAAAATTATTATTATTATTATTATTATTATTATTATTACTATTATTATTTTATTATAATCATTGATGAATTTGAATGTAAAGAATTTTATATTGAGAAAAATAAAGACAATATAACTAATGAAATTATTTCTCTTATTTAATTTATTGATAATAAATAAATTTTTTGAATAAAAACATTGTAGATACATAATTCTAAATTAAAGATCGAAATACATATGTATTATTTTTTGTTGTAACTACTAAATTATTATTTAATTTAATAAAAGTAAAATAAAGTACTAAATATGCCACTTTGATTGGGATGGAGTTCGAACTTCGAACTTAACACCTTTCTTATTGAAATCAATGAATAAGTTAACGGTGAACTTAACAGAAATTAACGGAAAAGGTAATATTTTAACGAAAATCATATTCATTAAGGATAAATTAGTAAATATTAAGAAAAATTAAAATCTGATCATCTGAAGTCATCATTTGATTAAAACCTGTGACGGACACATTTTCTACCCATTTTAGGCCTAACTCTCTGGGCTCTTATTAGTATAGTATTAGTATAGTAGATATTTAAAAAAAATAATAATGTTACAAATAAAAATTTCACACAATAAGAAATATTAATAAAGTATTCTTTAAAAAAAACAATATAAGAAATATAATGAATTAGATTAAAAAATTGAATAAAAAACCTATTATAAAACTACTAATATTATTATTAATATTAAAAATACTATTACAAAATAAAATGTTACAAATAAAAAATTCAATTAGAATTAATTTCTATAAATTCATGCTATATGATTTGAACTCTTACTTATCATCTAACCTAACTCATCCTTTAGTTAAAATTATGTAAATTATCTTAAAATTAAATTTATGTAAATTTAGTACTTATAAGTTAACTATGTATGTACAGGGACATATACATACAAAAATATATATATATAATATGGGGACGGAGTGGGGCTCATTGTATGATTCTGCCGCTGATTATATAAACCAAGTCCTAATGCAGTTTGTCTATTTTTGTAAAAAGATTTGTTTTTCACATAAAATACGACAAATGCAAGTCGTATTTGTGTGTCATTCGCTACGAACTATAAACGCACGTTATGAGTTAGTTCGAGAATATAGAGAGCACGTGAAGTTAATAAGCGTCGTCGAACGTAGCTGTGCGGAAGAAAAATGAGAGGTGCGTCTCGACGACAATGAGTTATTGAGTTCCACTACGCCATTTTCCTTTGTGGCTGGGGGAAAACAACAACACTTTTGGCATAGGTTCCATCCATATTTCTTATGGTGGTATGAACTTCTCAATATTTCTTATTTTCTCAAACCAATAAGCATGGACACATGACATATTGATTATATTTTGCTATTTTTGTTTGAGTGCTGTTGGTTGGTTTGGCCGTGTGAAATGTGGTAGACGAAGGTGGATGCAACCATGGCTACCTCCACATCCTTCTGAATATTGTATTCTTTTTTAAAATTTAAAATAATACTTAAAATAATATATATATATATATACCTACCATATTCTATATATATATATTACTAAACTTTACATATATAATATATACTATATATAATATATATATATTTTGATCATATGAATTACTTTAAAAGAAACTTAGAAGTAACTTGTAAAAATACTATTTACACAACCTTTTTAAGTTCGACTGATTCATATGTCACAATGAAAGGATCAATGACATGATTTACCTTTTTCTTAAATTTTAATTAATAATATAATTGTATACCAAATATATTTTATCAAAAAATGGATAAAAACAATAAATTCAATGACTTCTATGATATATTCTTCATAAAATCAAGACATACATGGAGAGTCTTTATTAATGTTATGGTTCTATCACATTGTAGTAGTATGTGTCAATAACACCTCCACTGGCTCGAACTCATAATCTTCCAAATGGAAAGTCCAACCCGGATACCATTGAACCACATAATCCTGGATACCATAGAGAGTTTTATTAATGTAAAATATAAAAAAATACGATAATTCACATTATCACATCAATAAATTCAATGTAAATAATGCTCTGTCCAGGTCGTCGGCGTTGTGGGGGCCCTTAAGGCTGGGGTTCAGAGTTTGATAATAATTCGCCATAGTTTGTTCGCATGGGTAATTAATGATAATAATTCGCCCCTAGTTTGCAACTGTGCATAATTTGCGGGAATAGCTCCCACTCGGAAGAAGGCCACAAGGACTAGTGCAGATATTTTTTCCGACCATGCTTTGAAATCTTCTATCGACACAATTGGCAGTCAGAGGTTTCGTTCGAACTCAGCCTTTCTGATTCTTCCGAGGTGATGGAGCTCCCCGTTCCCATTTCAACAATCCACTCAATTTCACGCATCCCTTTAGAATCGGCCTCGTCAATTTCCGCTCACCCAACACGATAATCGTCGGACAAGGCTGAGGCGCAATACCGCTCTGTTCGAGCTGAGCTGAGTTCGATGTCAGTCATAAAGAGCGGCGATTCCGACAAAAGCGTTGTGAGTTCTGTTAACAGTAATTGCAAAGGCTCTTCTTTGCTCAAGGGAGAAGAAGGGAGGGATTGTTTCATCGAATGTTTTGGAAGAGACGGATTTCGTGGAGGTGATTGGAATTGGCAGTCGGAAAGACGCCATTCTAGACTTCTGTTTGGCTTCTTCTTCTCGTTTCCCGGCTTTGAGAATTTGGTATGCTACAATTTACATTTTCCTGTGTTTTCCTCTTAGTCTTAGATATGAGTTTTTAATCTGAACGTTAAGACGTTGTACAGCTATGGGCAGCATATTGTTACGTATTATTGGATACCATGACCTGGTGGTCTGTATTTACTTCAGAGGCAATGGACAATTTAATGATGATCGTTTACTTCAATGACAATTGACAAACCATTATAATTTTCTAGCAATAATATGAATATTCATCACATTTGAGTTGAACATTCGTCCAGAGGCCCACCATTTTTTTGTGAATCCGAGCTCAATGATATCTCTGATGTATCTATATATTTCTTTTTAGCTATATACATGGCATAAAATAACATACTCTCATTTGCTTGAATGGCACCGTGTCATGAATTGCTTGGTAACATATATGAATGTTTGGACTATTGAACTTTTAGTAAGTTGTCATATTTTGATTTTAAATTTATCTGCATCTCTATTAGTTAATTTTAAATGCCATGAATTTCTCTATACATTTTGTACCTTAATTTTCATTCTGCTTATTGGACAAATTACAAGCTTCTCATTTGTGATCAACAGTGCCAATTTGTTGTATATGTTTATTCTCTTTTAAAATGTACCTGATTACATATGTAAAAAAGTTATATGTTCTGCTGGTGCCCTTGCAGGAATATTCTTGTCAAAGATTCAGGGAAGGTGTTATTGCAACAGAGGTTTCTGACAGAAGGTAAGGGCTTGAAGTTGGAACCTTGATGCTCTCCTTGATTTTTTTTTTTTTTAAAATAATATATATATATATATATATTATTATAATATATATATTTGTGAGTTTGGGGACGGGGGTTAACATGCCAAAGGAAATCTGTTAGCCACTTTGAGGAGAAGACAATGCTTGAATATGGCAGACAATTATTTATAAGCTGTAAGTTGATGGACACCCTATATATAGAATGCCTTAAGTAGGAAATGTGAATAGGAAGTATGAATTATTTCAAGCACCATGCATTTAGTAGTGGTTGGTTATTCAGCAAGGATTTGCTGGATTATTGCCAATATAATGGCAGGACAGGATTGCTTGGCAATAATAGTGAAAAAATAAATTTCAAATGGCTGTTTTACTTCCTATTAATGCTACTAGTCAAGAGTTTATGAATCCTTTTCCATATGCATTCCTTGTTTCACCCCAGGGGAGAGCCAAACTGAAAAATGACACAAGCATTTAAATGAGCTAGTTTCTTATTTTATTTTATTTATATATTATATATTATTGTATTATTGTATGTTGTAAAGAGATTGCATACAGCCATCTAGGGTTAGCATGGATTTACAACAAAAATGACAAACAGAACTCTAATAAGTAATAAAGTTTAAACCTGCCCCAAAAATCATTGAAGCAAAGTGAATTTAAAGCAGTTTCCTTGAGTCCAAAAGAAGAGTTATGCAAAAATGGAACCTTGAGTTTATCTACAGTTGAGTGTTGACCTTCAAAACGGTGTCTGAGCCTATGAACCATAATAGGGAAGAGGGGCCGTCCTCCATCCTGGGGTAGTTTCTTTGTGAGGTAACAAGACAATAGATAATAAACTTGTTAATAGGCTAGATATATTTTGTCTTTTTGATGGGAGAATACATGAAGGTATTTGGATAAATGATAATGTGTGCTGAGTGGGATTGGAACCCGGGATGTTTTATTTTGCCCACACTGGTACCATATTGAATTATTTGTTCCCCTTCAACTAACAGCTTTAGCTGATAAGAATCATAGGATATACACCATTTTCTATTATCTTCAACTCCTTGTACCCAACCTAAAGAAAGGGCAAAGGAGAAATTTCCTGGCCCTGGAAGATTTTGGAACAAAAGATATCATATTTTAACTGAATAAGTTCACTTTATTAGATCTTACTGTAGCTCTTCGTAGAACAGAGTAGTAAAATTTCTTGTACGTTGCATTAGTAGATTTTCAGCAAAGTGGGGCTTTGGAGCTTTGTTTGCTTTTATTTGTTTGATGTACTTGATGACATCTTGCCAAGGTTTACCTTTGAGTTAAACAGATTCCAAATCTCAAGTTTATAAAATGCTACGAGAAACCTGTGCTCCTAATCCAATAGAGGGAATAACAGATATAGTTTGACTCCTCAAGATGGTTCTTTGGAAACTAAAATGTTGTTGATTGCTTAAATCAAGCTGTAGGCAGATGTGGCTGATATATCTACAGTTTAAATTTTTATTTGTGGAGCTATTCACATTTTAGTATTTTAAACAAACAAGATAAGAGTGTTCATTGTTGAGCTTTGTTAAGTTGGTTCAAAATCTTTTGGTAGAATTGTTTAGCAAGCATCATGCAAACCTATTGAAGAGCAGATGCATGCTTCAACTTTCAAGTGTGTGTGTTTTTATTTTTAATTTTATTTTATAAATAGTTAATTTGATTTAGAAGAAGCTTGTTTATGTAGATATTGATTTTAAAATCTGCAACTCTAGCCTTGCCACATTTTTGAGAAAGGCCTAACAAAAAATTAAATTTGAATACTTGGTGACTTCTGTGGCTTTCACATTACTTAATTATTTTCATTGTCTTGTTTGGTTTTTGGCATCAAATTACCTTAATTTAGACTCTTTATTAGTTTAACGTATCTCTGGAATGCTGGGCATCAATTAGAACCAAATTTTACATGCTTTGCTTCTAGTATGATTTTTTTAAACTTCTGAATTATGTCCTTATGGCAACTATTGATAAATTCTAATTGGTAATGGCAAAGGTCTACTCCTTGACGACCAATT
>VALG01009115.1:68523-85063 GCA_009835305.1 Ipomoea purpurea | reverse complement strand
CCAATCCCACATTCAAAATTAATTCAAAAATTCATAATTTAAATTCGCCCCAATTCAAAACCCAAAAAAAAAGCAATTTTTAAGGGGGGAAAGACCCCTTAAGGGGGGGGAAAAAATTCATTATTATTGGGGGGGAAAAAAAAATAAAGGGGTTTTTTGTTGAAGTTGGGGACATTTTTGGGGTTGAAAACCTCTTAAAGGGGGGCCCCCTTAATTAAATTTTTTCCCCTTTTGGGCTTTATTGGGGGGAAAAGGGGGAAATTCTTTTCCTTTAAAAAAAACAGGCTTTTCCTTTGATTTTTTCTTTGAAATTTTTTCCTTTTTTTCCTTAAGGGGGGGGAATTTTCTTTGGGGGAAAGGCCTCTTTTGGGGGTTGGGTTTTGGAAAAAAGGAAGGGGAATTAATTGTGGTTTTGGGGAATTCTAAGAATTTTTTTGCCTTTTTCTTAAAAAGTTCCCCCTTTAATTTAATATTTTTTTTTACTTATTTTGGGTTTTTTTAATTTCTTCCTTTTTTTTAGGGAAATTAAGGTTTTAATTTGGGGGGCTTTTTTAAAGGGGGATTTTGGGGGAGGTCAACGGGGAACCCCAATTTGGGTGGGGGCTAAAAATTTTTTGCTTAAATTTAACTTTCCAATTTTTTGAATTTTTTATTTTTAAATTTTTTCTTTCTGGATTTTTTTTAGGGATTTGGGGGGCTAATTTTTAAAATTTAAAAAAATTGGTTTTTTTTAGGGGGGGGGGGAAACCTTCGTAAACACGGGGGGTTTTGGTTTTACCAAAAACCTCTTTTTCCCCCCCCCCCCCCCTTTTAAACAAGGGGGAAAAAAAAGGCCCTTTCGGGTTCCCGAGGCTTGGGGCCCTGGTGGGGGGGAAGGGGGGGGTTTTTTTTCCCCCCTTTAGTTTTTTTTACACTTTTGGTATGGAAACAAAAAAAAAAAAAAAACAAAAAAAGGGGCCCCTTTCGGGATTTTTTTTAACCGCCTCCCTTCATTTCAAAAAAAGTTCTTCCTAAAAGTTTTCCCCATTGTTTTTGCCTTTTTTTTTTTCCCCTTTCGGGGGGTTCCCCCCGTTTTTTTGGTTGGGGGGTCCAAAGGGAGGGGGGGGGGGAACTTTTTTCACCCATTTTTTCTTTTTAATTGGCCTCGGTTTCCGGGGGTGGTTCCCTCGGTCTTTTTTTTTGGGTGTCCAGGGGATTTTTTCTTGTTTTTTTTTTTACGGTTTTTTCTTTTTTTCAATTAATTAAAAAATTTAGGCGGAAAAAAACCCTTCGTCGGGAAGGGTCTTACGAACCCTTCGGGGTTTGGGGAGTTAATTTGTGGGCCATTTTGGGGGGGGGTCCGGGTGGGGGGGTAATTTTTATTTTTTCTTTTCCTTTTTAAAGGTTGTTTGGGGGAACCCCACCGGTGGGAAAAAAACACCGTTTTTTGGTGTTTACCTTCGTTCCAAAGTTTTTCCGATGGGGGGGGCCCAAAAGGCGAAAAAAAAGACGGGTAGGGGGGCCCAAAAAACAGGTGTTCCCCCCGGAAATATCCTTTCCTTTAGGATTTTTCCGTAAGGGGGGGGGCCCCGATTTTGAAATTTCGGGGGGGGGGCTTGGGGAAAGTTTCCCTTTTTTTTTCCCTTTTCCGGAATCCCCCTCCCCATTTTACCTTTTTTTCCTCCGGTTGGGGGGGTGGGTTTTGGGGAAAAAAATTTCCCCTTTAAGGCCAGGGAAAAAACCCCCCTTTTGTTCCCCGGGGAGGGGTGGGGGGAAAATAAATTCGGGCCTTGTTTTTCCTTCTTCTAAGGTCAGGGCGTAAAGGGGGATTTTTCTTTTTTTGGCGGGGGGGGGTCTTTTGGGGGCGGGGGGGCCTTCCATTTCCTTTTTTTTTTTCCTGGGATTGTTGTTTTTTTTTGGGGAAACCTTTTAGTTTAATTTTGGTTTGGGGGGGTTCCTGTTAAATATATTTGGGGGGGGGGGGTGGGGCCCCATGTTTTGTTAACCGGGTTTTTTGACCATTTTTTTCTTTCCCCAAAAAAACATTAAAGGGGGTTCTTTTTTTACATTTTTTTCTTGACCGTTATTTTTTTAGTTGGGCTTTTCGTTAAGGGTTGGCATCTTGGGGGGCCAAAAACAATTGCTTCGCCCGGTTGGTTTTTTAAAATTTGCTTGGGGGTTGGGTTGTTATGGGAAGGGGGGGAATTCGATGGGAAGGGGGGGTTCCCAGGTTGGGTTTTCTTTTTTTTTCCCCCCATGTTTCCCCTTTGGGGGGAAGTCTTTTTTTTGAAAGGGGGCGTTGCAAGGGCCCTCCTTTTAAAAGCATTTTGTCCCTTCGGAAGGGGGGTTTTTGGGAAAAATTTGGTTTCCCTCGGGGTTTTTTTTGGCCGGGGGGTTCCGTTTGGGTTTTTAGGGGTTGGGAAAAAAAGGGGGGGCGGGAATCTTTCCCCCTCCTTCTTTTTTCGCCCTTTTCCCTTCCCTTCTCGGGGTTGGTTTTTGTTGTTGAGGAAAGAAGGGGGGGATCCGGCCTTTCCAACCCTACCCCACCCGGGGGGGACGGGGGGGCCAAAAAAAAAACGGAAAGGGTAAACCATTTTCCAAAAAAAAAAAAACCCTCGAAAAGGGGGGGGAAAAAAAACCAATTTGTTAGGAAGCCCCTTGGGCAACGCCTTAAAGGGGGGCTTTTTTCCCAAAAGGGGGGGGGGGAAAAAAAACCCCATTGGAAAAGGAAACCACCTGGGGAAACCTCATTCCGAAAATTTTTTTTTCTTTCAATTTACAAAAAAAAAACAAAAACAGGGGCTTTACCCAACGGGCGAAAAGCATTTGGCAAATTGGCACCCTACGAACAAAGCACCTTATAACGGGTCAGAAAAATTTGGGTTTGGAAAAACCCCCCCTTATGTTTTGGGTGGGGGAAAAAAGGGAAAAAATTTGGGGTCCAAAACCCCGGGTTTAAAAAACCAACTTGGGCCCCCCAAATATCTTACAAAAAAGGGGGGGAACACCATTAAACTTAAAGGTCCCCCAAAAACAAAAAACCCCACAAACTTCCCAAGGGGGGGGGGAAAAAAAAAAAAAAACGGGGGATGAAAGGGGGCCGCCCAAAGGACCGCCAGAAAAATTTCTTACGCCGGACTTAATAAGGGGGGAAGGGGGGAAAAAACAGGGGGGGCCGAAAATTTTTTCAACACCTCGGGACAAAGGTTTTCTTTTGGCTAAGGGATTTTTCAACCCCACACGGGAGGGGGAGGGTAAAAATTTGGAAAAGGGGTTTCCGGAAGGAAAAATGGGGGTGAAAAAAAAAAAACTTTCCCCAGGGGCCCCCCCGGGGATTCCAATTCGGGGGGGGGGGGCCTTTACCGGGGAAAATCCCAATAGGAAAAAGGGAAAATCGGGGGAAACCTTTGGGCCTTACCCGGTTTTTCGGGGCCCTTTGGGCCCATTTCGGAAAAAAACTTGGGAAAAAAAACGAGTACCCAAACAAAAAAAAAAAAACGTGGGTTTCCCACGGTTTTGTTCCAAACCAAACTTAAAAAAAAAAAAAAAAAAGGGGAAAAAGTCATTTTATTTACAGGGGAAAAACCCCCCCAAAGGCCAACATAACTCCAAAACCCGAAACAAAGTCGTAGGGGGGGGGAAACCCCTCGGGACGAGTCGCTTTTATTATAATGGGGAAAAGGGGGAAAAAAAAAAAAAAAACCGGTTAAAAGAAAAATCCCTGGGACAAAAACCCAAAAGGGACCGAGGGGAAAAAACCCGGGGGGAAAAAAAAAAAACCGGGGATAAGCCAATTTAGGGGGAAAAAATTGGTGGGAAAAAAAAAAAAAAAAAAAAAGGGTTTTCCTCTGGGGGGGGGACCCCAACCCCACGGGAACCGGAGGAAAAAAAAAAGCCAAAAAAAACCAATGGGGGAAAAAAACTTTTAAAAGGGGGGACTTTGATGGAACAAGGGGGGGGGGAGGCTTGGGGGGGGTTATTTCTTTTTCCCGAAGGCTTTTTCAATTACCAGGTAAAAACCTTTAAAAGGGGAAAAAAAAAAACCCTTCACCAAGGGCCAAATAAAAAAGGCTTTTTCGGGGGGGAACGAAAACAAACGGGGCTTTCCTTGGGGTTTAAAAAGGGGGGGGGGAGGAGTTTGGTTAAAAAAAACCAAAAAAACCCCCGTTGTTTACGGGAGTTTTCCACTAAAAAAAAAAAAAAAAACCAAAAATTTTAATAAATTTAGGCCATCTTTTTTAAAAAAAAAAAAAAAAAAAACCAGGGGAAAAAAAAAGGGAAAAAAAATTAAAAAAATAAAAAATCAAAAAAAAAATTTTTGGATTAATTTTAAAGCATTTAAAAGCCCACAATTTTTTGGGGGGGGGGGGGTTTCCGTGGGGGGGACTTTCCCAATCCCCTTAAGGGGGGGGGCCCCAAAAAATACCCCCTAAATCCGTAGGGGGGAGATAAAATTTTTAAAAAAAAAACCCCATAGGTAATTTTATTTTTTTAAATTTTTTTAAGGGGGGGGGAACTTAGGGAAAAAAGGGCAATCTAGGAAAAATTTTCCCCCCCCAACCCCCCAACCAATTTTAAATCTTCTCAAACCAAAACCCAAAAAAAAAGGAAAGCTCCCAAGGGGGATAATTTCCCCCCTTAGGAGAAAAATCCAAAAAAGAAAAAAATATCCAAAAGAAAAAAAAAAAAGCTTAAAAAAAAAAAAAAAAAAAGGAAAAAAAAGGGGATTCCCTTCAATTTAAAAAAAAGCCAAAGGGAAAATTAAAAATTTAAAGGGCTAAAAAAAAAAAAAAGAGGTAAAAAAACCCCATTTTTGGGGTCTCAAACAAAAAAAAAAAAAAAACCCTATTTTTTTCAAAAATTAAAGTTTATGATTTTTTTCCCCTTAGGGGTTTTTTTCCCTAATGCTTTTTTTTTGTTTTTGGATTTTTTGTTGCGGGGGGAATTATTTATTTTGGATTGGGATATTTGGGGATGGTTGGATGGGAATTTTTTTTCCCCCATTTTTTTTTGAGGGGGGGGAATTCCTTTGATAAATCTTTTTGTTTTTTATTTTGGGGAAAAAATTTTTCTATGATTTATTTTAAATGGTGGTTCTTTTGGATTGATTATTTTTTGGGGGGGGGAAAATTTTGATTAAACAATTTATTATTTTTGGTGGAGTTTTCTTTGGGGATTTTGGATTTATTTTTGGAAAGGGGTTTTTTTCTTGGGGAATAATTTGGGGGGGTTTGAATTTGGGGGTGAATCTTTGATGGGTTTATTTTATTGGATTATTTCCTTTAACCGGAAAAACATTTCTTTGCAATTTAGAAGGAAAAAACGAATTTCCGGTATTCCTTGGGGTTTTGATTAATTTAAAAAAAAAAAAAAAAAGTTAAAATTTCAGGGAAAAAAAAAAAAACCCTAAAGGGGGGTTTGGGAAAATTTTCGGTTATAAAAATTACTTTATTTCTTGGGGTTTATCGGGGGAGGGGAAAAAAACGCATGGGGTTTTTTTGTGGGTTGGTTTTGGGAAAGTAATGTTTTAAAGAAAAAAAAAAAAGGCATTTTTTGGATTTAAGGGTTAACGTGCCTTTTAACGGTTTTCCTCGGTAAAAAAATTTTTGAAATCCGGTTTTAAAATTTTTGGTTCCTAACGTGGTGGTCGTTAAATTTTTTGCGTTTGTAAAAAAAGTGTCTAAAGGGGGCCAATTTGGTTTTTCGGGGTTCCCCATTAAAAAAAAAACGGTTCCCCGGGCGATTTTGATTTGAAAAAAAAAAAAGAAAGGTCCAGGCGGGGGGGGTTAGGGTTTGGGGGGGATTTTTAGGGGGGGGACCCCGCCCCACACTACCCACGGGGAAAAAAAAAAAAATTGGGGGGGAAGTTCCGGGCAAAGGCCAGGGGGGCAAAAGGGCCCGGTGGGGGCGGGGGGCAATTTGGCTTTTTTTTTGGGGGGGGCCCCCCCGCCCAGCGAACCCCCGCTTGGCCCGGGGAACAAAGGTTTGGGTTTTACGGGGCGGGGGCAAAAAAAGCCCGGCGGGGGGGTTGGGGCCCCCCCCCCAACCCCCAACCGGGCTAAAAAACCCGCTTGGGGAAAAAAATTTTTTCCCCCCCACCTCCCACCCCGGGGGGGACCCCGGGCTTTTTCCCCCCCGTTTGACTTTTTTTTTTTCCCCCCCGGATCCCCCCGTGGGTGTTTTTTTTTTTCCCACAAACGGGGGGGAACTCCGGTTAATCGTTTTGCCTATGTTCTTTAAAAAAAGGTTTGGAATTAATTTTCGGGGTAACCGTTTTCGTAGGGGGTTTTTTTCAAATTGAAGTTCTTATTTTTAATATTTTTTTTTGCAATTTGCTAAATATTGAATTGGTTAAATTTTTTTTCCCGTTTTTTGGGACCTAAGGGGGGGTGGAATAAAAGGGGGAAGTAATTTTGAACCCTTTAAAGACCAAACCCCCCCCAACGAAACCCAAAAAGGGGGCATTTTTTTTTTTTGCGATAAAAATTTAAAAAAAACCTAAGGGGGGGGGCAAAAGGGCTCCAAACAAAAAGTGGGGAAAAAAAAAAACTTCAAAAAAAAGGGGGATAAAGTTCCAAGGGAACACCCCCACCCCCAAAAAAGGGGAACCACCCACCCACTGTGGTTTCAAACCCCCCAAAAAACACCACAAAAAGTTTTTTGGGGGGGGGGGGGAAATTTTTTTACACTTTTAGGGCAAATAACCCCGGATTACCCACATAAAAAACATCCCAAAAAAGAAATTCCTTTAACCAATGGGGGGGAAAATACCTATTCATTTTAAAAAGCTCTTTTTAGAAACCTACGGGGGGGAAAAACACTTAAGGGGGGGAAGACGGCTCAAAAAATAGAGGTTTCCCACAAAAAAAAGGGGAAAAAAAAAAAAAAAAAAAAAAACTGGGAGGGGCCCAAAAAAAAAGGGGATTTTTCAAAAAAGGGCCGGAAATGGGAAACCAAAAACGGGGAAATCCCCCACGGGGGGGGGAAACCCCCCAAAAAAATCCCGATCCAAAACCCCCCCCCCACCCCGTGGGGTTTCTTTCCGCTGGGGTGGGGGGGGGGGAAAAAAACCCCCCCACGGGGTTAGTGGGGGCCCAAACTCTTGGGGTTTGGGGTTTTCACCGGGGGGGCCCGCGGGGGTTTTAAAACCCCCACCACAAAAAAAAACTCACAGGGCAACCCACCGTTTTCTCGCCGGGGGTTTTTTTTTTAAAAAGCCGGGCGGGTTTTTTGGGTTGGCCCCCCCGGGCCCCGCCGGTTTTACCCGCCCGCGGGGGTTACGGGGTTTCCCCTGTTACAACAAAAAAACAAAAAAAAACTCCCTTCGGGGGGAATTTTCTTCCTTTTTTCCAAACCACCAAAATTTTTCAAGTTTTTTTCCAAAAAAAAAAAAAAACATGCCCCAAAAAAAAAAATCTCACCCAAAAAGGGCCCAAAACAACCAAAAAAAAATTTGGGGAAAACATTAGGAAAAAAAAAAAAACCCCCCAAGGGGGGGGGGGGGGGAAAAAAATTTTTGGCACCCCCAAAGCAAATTTTTGACCCCCAACAAAAAGGGGAAAAAAAAAAAAAAAAAAAAAAAAAACTAAAAAAAACCACCAAAGCCTTTTCTTGATTTAATTGCAAGTATTTTTTTCCATGATTAATTTTTGGCATAAAAAAAAAAAAAAAAAACCTCTTCCCCCACCATTTTTTTCCCACCAAAATAAAAAATGGGGAAACATGTTAAAAGGGGGGAAAGCAAAAAAGGGGAAAAAAAATTTTTCATAATTTTTTTATTTTAGGGGTAAGCCAAAAAAAAAATAAAAATTAAAAGGGGTTTTTGGTAGGGAAAAGGGCAAATGGGGGTTTACCCCCTTCTTTTGAAAGAACCAAAAAAAATAAAAAAAAAAAGGGGGGAAACTTTTTTTCCTTTAAACCACCAACAAACAAAAAGGCTTTCTCCCATTAAAAAAGGCTCCCCACTAGGCCAAAAACCCCACCTTTTTCAAAGATCAATCTAAAAAAAAAAGGGATCATAAAAAGGAATCCAAAAAACCCTTTTGGACAAAAAAAAAAAAAAAGATATAAACTAAAAAACAGAATGGGAAACCCCCCCAAAAAACAAAAAAAAAGGGACTTAAGGGAACAAAGGGGGCCTTTAAGGGATTTTCTTTAAAAAAACCCTTTTCCTTTAAAGATGGGCCCAAAAAAAAAAATAGAGGAAGAATGGATTTTGAGGAAATCTTTGGGAAAAAGCAAAAAAAACTTTGGGGGAAAAAATTCTTTGACAAAAGGGGCTTTCCTTTTGGGGCTTTGGGGAAGGGAAACAAAAAAAAAAGGGGGGGGGCTTACTTTCTTTTGGGGGGTTTTTTCTAAGATTTTTTAAAAGAAGGGTGGAGAAATATTTTTTTCTATGGGGAAAAAAATTGTAAGGGAATGGGGGGAATAAAATTGAAAAAGGGGGGGGGGGGGGAAAAAGGTCTTCTAAGGGTGTGTTTGATACTGTTACCAAGACGTAGCTCATGGTGAAAAGACAATGTTTCCTGTACTAACTTCTTAAAAAAGTGTAAGGACCAAGGGAACTCCTCTCAAAGCACAAGGTACAACACCACTTAAAGATTGACTAGTCAAATTCTAGTCCTTGAGTATCAAAAATCAGGATTTTAGGAATCAATTCATCAAAAGAAATAGAATTAATCACTAAATTAATTCATGGCTCGGAATGTGGATTTTTGGGGTGTCACAGATAGATAGAGCAAATTATGTAAGTGCGGTATGTAAATGAGAGGCAATTTATAGTGGTTCAGAAGTGGCGTAATCTTCTTAGTCCACTTTTATTCTATTCACATCTAGGAGTAATTCACTATTTCCACACACAGTTACAATAGTGATAAGCGCTACACATGCACTTCTTCAGATGTCTTGCACACAGTACACCCAACTCCGAGTGTCTCGCACACAGCTACACTCAACTCCGAGTATTTCGCACACAGCTATACTCAAGCCAACTAAGTGTCTTGCACACAGCTAACACTTAGCAACTACGAGTGTTTTGCACACAGCTACACTCACTAGAGTATTTTTGCACATAACTATATCTTTTTACAATTACAAATACAAGGGTAATTTTATCTTCTTTCCAACTAGTTTTTGAGGCTATTCAGACTAAGTCTCTGATGAATATTTGAGCATTGCACTTTCGAATTTTGCACTTGTTTCTATCTATCTATCTTTTTTTTTTTTTTTTGTATTCAGCTCTATCTCCTTTCTTTATCTTCTGTCTTCAAGCTTTTTATAGGCAATCAAATATATCGTTGGAGTGAGATAATTTGATATTTGAATTTTGAATCTTCATAGCCTGATATTGTTGACAATAGTAGATCTTCAATATTGATTTGATTGTCAACTGCCTGACAAATAATATTTTATCTCAACTTTGATTTTTAAGTTTTCTTAAAAATATTATTTTGTTGTCAATTGAATTTCCAACGAATCTTTGAAATGAATCATCTGATAGAATTTATTTCTAGGATAAGTTTTTATATTCATGTCTTCATAAATATTTTTCCGTTCTGATCAATATCTTCAGGCAATTTTGGATCTTGTGGCATGTGGGCGATTTAAAATAAATTCCTTCGAATTTATCATTTTCAGAACATCTTGCTTCTTTGCCACATTGTGCTCCTTTGACTTAGGCACTTTTTGCTTGTTTTGACTTGAAGATTGTGCTTCTCTGATTTTGTCACATTGTGCTCCTTTGACACATCGTGCTTGTTCACATTGTGCCTTTAGCACCTCTTGCTTGACCTTCTTAAGGACATTGTGCTCCTTTGGAACACTGTGCTTGACCTCTTGGCTTGTACACTTCTTAAGGACATGTGCTCCTTTGGAACACTGTGCTTGTTCCGAATTCTCGATTGAAAAATTAAGTCCTTGGGGGGAATTCAATCTTTGAGTGATGATCATTTTTAGTAAAGAGCTTCTACCATTTCGCGTTAGGCCATCTAAGTCCTATTTGCAACGCCATTCCTTTATCCTTCTTTCATGGATGGATACTCATAGGACCAAATTAATTTCCCAAATTAATATTGTTCTTCATATGGTAGATTCCCTTTGACTCGATATTCTGATTTATGATGCTTGTACTAAAAGACCTAAAAACTAAGGGGATCTAAGAGACGTTTGCCTCATCAAAACTTACAAAAATATTCTTATTTAATTTTCCCCTTTTGATGACGCAAAACTATACTCAGTCATTTGAATTGCATTTAAAAACATTTTTCAAAATATTTATTAACTTTTGGACATAGGCCATGACGAGTTTACAATTGATTTTGACTGCTAGGCAAGGTACTTTTTAGAATAAGTTCCTATCGCTTTTGGATTTTAATGATAACGTTTTTTTGCAATTTTCCAATTTATGCGATTGTTACCCATCTAAGCTAAAAATTACCTTCAAGAAAAATAAAATTAACAGTAGATAAAAAAGGAAAACTAATAGCATAATAAACGATATCGTAATCATGCAAATTGTTCCATGATCATGAGTTGTAGACCATTCAAAAACATTGTGACCCAATAATCATACAAAATCACTTGATGATTCTGTTCCCTTTCTTCTAGCACATGATTTATATGATTTGACTTCAATGAAATTGTCACTAATGGCATAATTGTTGCATACTCTGGCCAATTACGTAGTAGTTGAAGGCTTCAAAATTTATATCCGGGTTAGATACCTTCGTTCAATACCATATGATGACTAACTTCTAGACTCCTATCTCCTTGAAGCTCGGCATCTTGACGTAGATATAGCCTTTAAGCACCATGATCATCAAACTCTTGTATAGCTTTGTCCTTCTTAGAAGTTTCATTTGAAACCAAGTTTTGGTCACTTGACACTCTTGCTTCATTCCTTTGGTAGGTCACTTCAGGTTGCCAATCTTTGCATTTCAACCCTTACCATCTCTTGGTTTGGATTCCAACGATAGAGCTGACTTTGTTGTACCAACTGATTTCGTTCACTGATTATCCACCTTATACAAACAATTCACGAAATGATCGGTTTTTTTTTTTTTTTTTTTTTTTGTAGAAATTGTTTTGCATAGGTGGATATCAGGACCAAAATCAATGGTACAACAATAGCAGCTCCTTTTGGAACCACACCAAGAGATGGTTAGTGTTGAAAGCAAGATTGCAACGGAATGACACCCAAAAATAAAAAGAAATAGTGTGTGGATAATTCGTACGGCTTGATCCACCTGGAACTGCCAGCATCACCACCAAACCAATATTACAATATCGCTGACGCTTCTAACTTGCTATCTGCAGCAGATCTGCATCTCTCTTATTACTGCTGGGTACAACATTTCTGTAGCCATTGTAGTTTATATCCACTTTCCAGTCATGCCTTCCAAATGATCTGAAGTCTCTCTTCCCCTCTTTTTGCGTAACAATGAGTGTATAAACGATCACGAAGAGATGAAAAGGATTCGGAGATGTGTTGCATATAGAACTCGAAGGTAGCCAGTCCACTTTGTTGTTGAGGAGATGAGATTCTGTGTGGGATCACTAATCTGCTTCTCATTTTTGATGAAACCACATTAAAGAATTCTCTGCTTTGATTCCGACAATTGCTTCATTGGTATCTCCAGCATTTTGAGGATTGAGATAGGTTGGATATAGAACTCCATTTGGAGTTGTCCTTTGACATTTGTTTCAATCCACCAACTTGCTTCTCAAGTGCTTGATGTGTGTCATCCAGTGTTGTTGACTCCTTCGGTTTTAATCAAATGATTAGTTATTGAATTTTCCTCCTTTAGTATTGACAACACGATCTAGCATTTAGGAGTGTATATCGTAGTACCTTGTAGATTTTACTGCTTCATTTTGTCGTGTTTCTATGTGCTGTAGTTTTACAACACTTTCTCAGATTTTTTCTTTTATTTTTTATATTTTGTTGTTATCATTTCAATATATTATATGAATATTTTGCTTACTTTGTACTTGTCTTATTATTATTTTATATTTTTCAATTGTTGCATTGAGTTGTGCCATCAAGGTTATGCTCTTTTGTGTTGGGGTTGCGGGTAAAGATTATCTGTTTATGCTTCCTTCTCTTTTGAGCAGAATTTTCTGCCAAGCCATGTGTATGAGTTGTGCTTGATTTTGTTATGTATCATATTCTCTTCTTTTCTGACGTTGTCCTTTTACAGTGATTGTGCCACCTTGTGGCAGTACTTCGTATTGAATTGATTTTTATATCCTTCTTTCCGAGTTATTTGAGATGGGTGGCTGCTGCATGATGACATGACTGTTCTTGGCTAGAGTTGCTAGTTTGATTCATCACAGTGAAGTTCATTTAAGAATCTATTAGTGTAGCAACGGATGTCCATCATATGTGGGTACACCATAAGTGTTAGAGCAGTTTTTTAGCCTTCTTCGTTTTCTAGGGTAACCACTTGCAATTTAGAGTTGACCGAGACTGTCAATGTCAAGATATAATAAATCGGGTAATCTTCAGTCGTCTTATGTTCCTTTTCGACGTTGTGTGAATATCATGAAAGGAGTCTCGGCCTTGAAATTTGGCTGGCCAGGATTACATCACAACATATTGCTTCATTCTAATTTGAGGTATGTGTAATCATCCAGAGGTTGCAGCATTATGCACGTAACATCGTAGTTACTGCTTTATCCAATGCAAGAGTAAGAATGGTCCGGCTTTTCTTATTCCTTTTTTTATTTTTGCCTTTTTGGTTTGCGATTATCTTTTGGTTCCTCTTGCATCAACTCTGGCGAGTAATTATCCAAGTCTCTCAACGTCTCTCATTTGGAGGAAACACTTTGAGTATTTCAAGGTTCACCATATGCAAATCATATGTCCAGTCATACTTCTCGTGATTTTAGTAGTGCTGCTCTCAGTTACATTACTGCCTCCATTATTTCGGCTATTCGGAAATTAGGTTCAAGATATATTTTCTTGCTTGTGTCGTGGATTAAGGTTTGATGTTAGAGTTGTGACTCATAGTGATTGGCTTGTAGGTAGGTGTAGTTTTTGCATTAATTTGGTTCGGTGACTGAGATTTGATTTTCAAGATGTTGGATTGTAGGTTTCGAGGATTTAAGGGCAAGGATTCTTATACTATCATTGTCTTCTGGCTTCTTTTCATAGCAGGATAACCTATTATTAGCCTCGCTCTGGGTATTGCTTGCTCTTCTTTTGTCTTAGAACATCGGAGATGTATAATGAGTGTGAATTGAGTGCTGTTCAGGTGTCTAATCGCTTGTTGTTTATTTGTATTGTATAGTTGTTATTTGTTTGTGTGGCCACACGTACGTTGTAGTTTTGAGTTGCGTTGCTTGCTTGTGTGACTTGTCGTTTGGATGGTTTTGTGTATCTGGAGTGAGTTGTTAGCGTTTTATATTTTAATTTGGTTGATGTGTTATGTTATATATGATAGTTGTTATTTTGTTTCTATTCTTATTTGTTTTTAGTACAATTACATTTATTTTGATTATTTTTATTTAATGGGTTTTATATCTTGTTTATGTTTTGTTTAGTTTTATATCATTTCTTTTTCTTTGATTGATCTTCATTAATAATCTTCTATATTGTTTAGAATCTTTAATCTTTGTTATATTATTTTTGATTATTATTTTTTATGTATCTGTTCTTTTACTTTATATTTATTTTTTTAATTCTTTTATTATTGATATTCTTTATTGTTATTTTTATTTTTTTTATTCGGTGTACACTTCATTATATGATTATTTTATGTTTTTGTTAGTTTTTCCATTAAACTTGGCTTTTTGTTAGTACCTCATTTTTGCAATCTTTTTCTTTGGGTTGAATTTTCTCCTTTAATTATGAAATATTATTCCTTTGAAACCCTGCATATTTTAGGAATTCATGAAGTTGATACTTGGCCTGATTCCGTAATCTTTTGCACCCTTTCACATCAGAAGTGTGCAATCCGGCCGCAATGCATAAGCGCTTTAACTCTCCTGTAGTCACCTCTACTGTTATAACATCATATCATCAAGGATCACTGCAATATTCAAATTCTCACAGGTGATAAATCCTCCATACCATATTTCAGTTGCATAATATCACGATTCTAGATATGATTTGTTGACATCGGCATTTTCTCGTGATTTATACTCTAGCTCAAGTCAGATTTTTTAACCGGAAAGGTTGGTTTCGAGAGTACCATTGTCATATTTTCATGGTCGAATTTTTTTTGCTCCTAAACTTCTGTGTGAATCAATAATGTGTTTATTATCCTATAGTCATTACATTATGGTTGTTCTGGACCTGTTGATTATAGGATAGTCCAAAAGTGAATGCAGGACTCTTGTCTTTTATCATATTGGGTGATGAGAGTTTCTAATTTTATTGGTGGACTCAATTGTTCCATTTTCCAACAAATTTTGTTCAGTTTTCATTCATAGAAATCTGCTACATCTTGTCATCTCATATCATATATCTGTTATTTGGTGGGATTAATAATATTAACTTCAATTAGATATTTTCTGTTGTATGTGGCTAATGGATGTTTCTTTGTGCTAGTTCGGAGTTACTTGGTCCTCCTTGAGAAATCCTCGTGTGGGTTAATTAAATTCGCTCATGCCTTTGATTAACCAACAGCTAGCTTGCGTGAGTAATTGGAGTTGAGATGTAGATATGTTCATTAACATTATGGTTAGATGAGCGTGAATCCTCCAAAAAGGGCAGTATGATAGCAATAATTGCCTTGTGTTTCGATTTTGGGATTTGAGAGTTGAGATGAGCTTGATTGAGAAATGTTCGGCTTATGTGGAAGATGTCAAGGTTTTGGAGAGTTTATTGGTTAGTAGGATAAGGTGCTTGCGACTGTGTTTTTGGTACAAAGTGGCGGTGCGTCTTTAGAATAATATATTCCTCAATCAAGATTGGAATTTTGATTGTTATATATGGAGTTTTGGTGTTGATTTTTCCTATAGTGGTCTCCTCATCTGATCTATTGTTATATGTTATTTTTGTTGTTTTTTTTTTATTTTCTATTTGTGTTGTTGTGTGCGTAATGTATCCTTCGTTTATTTTTGTAATAAAATTCCCATAGTTGCTATTTATATTTTTCTATTATTATTTTATTTATATTTTATTTTGTCTTTTATTAGTACATTATCTTATTTGTTTTTTTTTTTTGTTTTGGAGATATAGAAAATTGATTCTTTATATGGACCAATCAGACTTTTTGTGTCTATTTAGCTTACCATTAATATAGAGTTCTCATAATGAAGATTCTATCATCTATATCCTATCTTGTTCTAAATTTTAATGGATAGAATTTGTGAAATTAAAATGGAGATTTTTATATGTGGGTGCCATGAATGGATGGTTGAAGCTAAACTCATATATATATTGGTATTATAATGGTTAATTTTATTTAATTATGAGTCATTATCACTACCTTTAAGTTTTGCACTTATTAGTTCTATAATGTAGTTTGCATTTAGTTCTAAGTAGTGCACACATATTAGGTTATTAATAGTTGTATCTATTGTTGTTATGTATGTTTATGCGAGTTGGTTTTCAGTAAGTGTTACTACCCGCGAACTCAGATCAAAAATTGAATTGTTAACTAATTGTGTCAGAAAATTACATGACACTTATGGTGACAGTAGGTGCAGCCTATATGTTAATAGGTAGGTTCACCACTTATAGTTTATAAATAGTTGCACACATATCTATAAGCTTACCTACCCAATAAATGTAATTGTTATAGGTTTGCGAATTGATGGAAGGCTGTACTAATAGGCAGAATATGCATTGTCATGATTGTAATTAGGAGTGAAATACCGTAGGTGCAGCTTATAAGAGATTTCTATATCTTGCACTTTCGATGTTCAGATTATATTTTACGATAATAGTGCCACCGCTGCTTTTTTTTTAAGTTATTAGAATACTGGACAGCGTGTCGCAGCGCTGATGTCGTTCGCATTTCACTTTCCTATGGCACTTATTCGCACTTCGAGTGTATACGCCTCATTAACTATAATTACTATATTGATACACAGTATAGAGATTGTGATGCATGCTACTATATCTTTTTTATAACATATTTTAAAATTCTAAGCTTTTTTTTAAAAGGGGGGGTGGGGTAGGAAATACATTAAATGTTAAGATTAATGGTACACTTTTTGCTATGTGGAATAACTCATAAGGCACGAAACTTAATTTAAAATCAGATAAAAAGTAACGAATTTATTCAGATTGATCTATTTAATTAATAATAGAGTTAGAAACTATTAGTTCTTATTCAATCAATGCCTATCTCTGGTCTTAATTTTAGAAAATTACTTTGTATTTCACCAGATGCTTTGTGAGAATATCAGCTTATTTGATTCCTTTACGGTCCAGGGAGTTAAATTCAATTTTGACTAACATTCTTTTTTCGACTATGTACAGATCCCGGATAAAATGATGATCTCATCTCAATGTGTTTTTAGTTCTTAAAAGTAAACACCGATATTGTGATTTTATGTGCTTAATGAACATACTTGTTTTGGTCAAACTGTATGTTGACTATTTTGCACA
>VALG01009115.1:13061-68442 GCA_009835305.1 Ipomoea purpurea | reverse complement strand
TATAAGCATGGCTTATATAATGGGCAACAAAAAAGTAGCTAATATAAAGAAGAGCTAGAAACATAAAAGTTAAAAGCAATGCTTATTTGTTAAGGAGCATGAATAATAATTTGGTCTAATTACATACCAAATTGTGTTTCATGTTTGCACGCCTCATGGCATCACAAATTAGTACTAAAGATGATAATATATCTATCTGTCTTTTCACTAATTCAACTACAACATCACATGCTTCCATGTGAACTTTATTGTTTGCAAGTCATCACCCTTTAATTATTTCTTGTTTTTTACACTAATAAGAGACCATAGTCAAGTAACTTTAATTTGCATTCAATTGATTTCCTTGAAAGGCCTATAAATAGAAATTAATATTTTAATCGATATCATATGTACAATAATATAATTATTATAACATTTTGCAATAGAATACAACTATATTTAATTTCATTACAAAAATCACTTTTTAATATTCACAACATAATATGTTGTTATTGTATTTGCATTCTTTTCTATATTATTTCATTATTACATAGTTTTATTTATTATATTTATAATGGGTCAACTAAATCACAATATTTAACAAAAATAAAGAGTTTAATTTCTTTGTTTACAATTGCTACGTCATTACGGGACATATTAAGCAATGATTTTAGTAAAAGAAATATATATATATATATATATATAGGATTATATTCAGATACAAACAGTGTTTAAAATAAAAACAGTGCGGACTCATCTGGGCCGTTGGTTTTTTAAATTGGATGTACCGGGATTTTTTTGATGGATTGGGGTAGTTTTTAAATAATTATGCGTGTGTTATATTTTAAGGGGGGTATTATCGGGCTTTTGTATTTGGGTAGCGGTTCAATTTTGGTAGGATTTTAATTATCACTTTTTACTCCAGCGGGGTTGTCGGGCTCTCTCTCTACCGTGTGTCGTTTGCAGCTCTCTTCATCGTCTTCCGTCGCCGTCTTCAGTGTTCGTTAGCAGGAGGATATGGTCGCTGAGGGGCAACGCGGTGGTGCGAAGCGACGTGGATCATCGTCTGATGGCGGCGGTCGAGGTATGTGTCTCCGTTGTTCTATTTCTGTGTTTTTTTTTTGTTGCGGCGTGGGCGGGGTGGGTTATGCAACTGTGGTAGTTCATTCTTCTGGGCTGCAAAAAAAACGCGCCAGGAAATTGAACACCGGGAGACAGCTAGTGCTACCTTCGTCCGCCGCCATCAGGGGGTTTCAGCTGGATCCACGTCGCTTCGCACCACGCGGCGGTGCGTTGGCCCCTGCAGCTCACCATAGTCCTCGCTGCCTACGAACACTGAGACGCGACGCGCAGAGCACGTTATGGGAGAGAAGTCGTCTTGCGCAAACGGCACACACGACAGCGGGGGTAAGTGTGTGTATATTTTTTTTTGTGTGATGATTTTATGTCTTTTTTTCCCTACCTTGGATACCCCCGACTGGCCAGTAAAAGTGTGATAATTAATACAGTAGTTCCGTCTTCACCATAAAATTTTTTCTCTGTATCCGCATAAATTTCTATAAGAGTCGACCAATTTGTAGTTGTACTCCCATCTGCCTCCGCCGCGCACGGTTAGATGCAGAATATAACACACGCTTGTTGTAGTGATATATTATGAGCGAAAAACTGAGTCCTCCCCGCGTCGCAGAATTCCATAGTTTCAAACGGGCAGAATCCGGGGTGACGACTACGGCGTTAAGAAATGGACCAACGCGCCCAGATAGAGTCCCGCACTTTTTATTTTTAAACAGCTTGGTTTGTATTGAATTATAATCCTATATTACTAGGTGGCGGGATGGTGGACTGGTAGTGGAGTGGAGAGTTTAGGGTGGTGCACTGGTGAGCATGGGCGTTGCGGCATGGGACAGCCAGTAACAGAAATAATTGAGAAACAAGAACAAATGGGAATAAAGGATTGCAGGTCGAAATGTGGGAAGATATATATGTATATATTATAATCATCATCTTCAACATCTTAGCTAAGCTTTAACATGTATAAGTTGTTATTTTATGAGACACTACAGTAATGAAAATCCTGCTCAGAAACTCAGATAATGCAGAGATGAGATAGAGAGGTCCCAGTTTTATTATTTTATACCAAGATTTGTAGTGTAGAGTTATAAAGTGTTAACATTATCCATCTTTCTGGATAAATGTACGTTTATATAAATGAAGAGTTGTTTTTAACCACATAATTAGTGCCCACCACAAGTTGATGTGGTTCACGGTGGGGTTGGCATGTTTTTTTTTTTTTTTTTTTTTTTTTTTTTTTTTTTTTTTTTTTTTAATATCTTTCCATGGACTGTGGTTTATATTGTGATATGCTGTAATCTGCTTTGGATCTGGATTGCATTATGTGTTTGGTCTCTGTGTGGGTGGTGGTGTTTGGTTTTCACTTTCGGTAGCTAAGGTAATTTGTTTGGGTGAGTGATGGTTAAATTTATCGAGTGATTTCTGGTGGGGTTGTGATGGTGCGGGTTTTGATGTCAGGTGTTTCAACGGATGGTGGTGAGTCTGGGGTTCGGTTCAAAGGTTTCTTGCCCACATTTGAAGCGATTTCAGGCTTCGAAACATACGTTTAGGACCTAATTGTTCATTCAACATTTACCCGTTAAACAGTCTGCAACTAAGGATTTATTGAGGTTAAGTGTTCGTTTTGTATTGAGGTTATCGCCGTGACTGAAGAACCTACGCTGTCCCTGTCACTCCGGCTATGTACACCTGTGGCTTTGGTTCCGGTACGTATGATGGTTGTACTCAGTTAGTTCTAATTATGTTTCAATTTGTTATTCTAAACATGTGGATTCCTCTCGGTTTTGTGAGCATTCTGTACTAACGTTGCTGCATGATTCCTGTGGGCGTTATTTAGTTTGTTTATTTGTCCCATGTGTGCATGCCCGGTGTTGCGGGGTGCATGTCGGTTGTTTGAGTTGTTTAATTGGCTTTGTTTTTGCGTGCATCCATTATTATCGGCGCGGGGGCGTGTGGGGGTCGGTCTGTCGGGCCTGTGTGTCAGGCACCTTTGAAACCTAGTCCGGGGGGTGCTCGGCCGTCGGTTGTTCTCCTCCGAGGCTGGCGCGCCTAGATATTGGCGCGTCCGGTTCCAACAGCGCTGTGGCTTTGCCCGACTTGGACAGTCCGGACGAGGCGGTAATTTGCAACTGGTTGTGTGCAGCAGATGCGAAAATGTTAGTTTCAGAATCTTTTTGTGCATATGCGTTGTCTGTTTTGGACGGTGGTTGATATGTGTGTTTTGTTGCATTGATATGTTTTAGGGATGATATTTCTGTCGATGTTAGTGGTAGGGCCGCGCGATGGGGGAGACTTGTTGTCACTGGCACCTGGGTCGTTGGTTGAGGTTGCCGTGGTAGATGCATGGGCTTGTCTTTTGAATTGTCGGGAGCGGTATAAGGCCCCTTCTGCCCCTTCACGGTTTTTTGCATCCACTCTTTCCACGGTTTGTTTCCGCAGTTTCCCCTTATGATATGCGCCTTTTCATTTTAATGTTTTTTTGATTTTGCATATTTTGTTTTTTCTTAAAGCTTCATACTGTTGTGGATACCCCGATTGATTTGGAAAAGCGGATTGCTATGTTTAAGGACAGTCTTCACGGGGAGTTTGAGATGACGCCTTACCAGTATATCAATAAAGTTGACTTGGTATGTATTAATTTTTTTTTTTCCGGTTGCCCACTAGTCGTTGGTTCTAAACTGTGCACACTGCATTTCTCTTATGTGTAGCCAATGAGTCAATATTGTTCTAGAAATGTGTAGACTAGTTTTCCTATAAAATCTATATGCCCAGAATTAAAAATGGTAAACTCACTTGGTCTGCTTGTTGTTGTACGCATATTGTTCCATAGCTTAGTCTGTGCACCCTATGTTTGCCTATTGCGCACACCTTTGAGTCTTTTGTTTAGTTTTTGTTGTGGGATGGTTAGTTTGTATTCAGTGTATTTTTTCACCCGTTCGCGGTTGTTGTCTACAGTTTATGTTCCCCATCCTACGCCAGGGCCACTACTTCCTTCTTTGCATTGATTTTCGTAATATTCGATTTGAGATTATTGACAATTCGACGCTTCAGTCCAACAAGCAGTTGAAGTATGGTGATTGTCTGGATGAATTGGTATGGTTTGTGTTGTGCTCATGTCTGACTTTTTGTTTTTTTTTTGTTGTTTGGTATTCATTACGCCCATTTTTATTTCTGTTGCAGTTGTTCATGCTTGTGGAATTCTTTAAATGCATTGATCCGGATAGGTCCACGCTCTGTGCACTTTTGGAATCAAAGCGCATGCAGATGAGTTGGCGTGATGGGCAGAATAAGGTTGACTGTGGTGTGTATGTTATGCGGCACATGGAGAGTTATTTAGGTCAGGGCGTGACTAAATGGAGGTGTGGGCTTACTAAAGGTAACGCTGTGCAGCTAAAGAAGTTGAGGTTACGCTACATGAAGGAGCTCGCAACCTCTGAGTTCAATTTGCATAAGTGTCGGAATATCTCCAGGGCGTATCAGTTTGTGAAGTCGATCGCGGGACCATGTAGTGTTCTTTGCTGCGCGGGGCGTATAGAGTTTTAGTTGGTTTCGTTTATGGGGTTTGATCTATGGCGTCTTTGTTTTGTGTATAATTTTTTGTTGCTTGGTGTTGCCGGACACGGTTGATGCATTTCAGTTATGGGATATTATCTTGTTTATTATAATGCTACTTGGTAGTTTACTGTTCGCTCATTCAGGCTAGTTAATGGTAATGTACGTGTGCACTCTACGGGTTGGCAGTGTGCACGGTTGAATTCATTTGAGTACAGTACTTGTTGTCCATAGGCGATTGGCGTGAGTTATTTTAGTTTGCATGCATTTCAAATTTAATGCATCTCATGTTGGTCGGTAATTCACTGTTGCCTTGTATGCCAAGTAATAAAATCTGGGTGTGCTACCGCATATGCTTTTATGGTGGGGTCAAAATTATACTCTGGCCAATAATAAGTCTGAATGCAATTTGAGATCGTTTTCGTTGCTAGTAACTAGTTCACGGTTAGTGTGTTGGCGATTTTGAACAAACCTGGGTGCGCTATATGGTTCGGCAGGGTGCATGGTTAGCGTGTAGTCTAATATGAACAAATCTGTGTGCGCTAGAACTGTTGAGTGTGCATGGGGTAATTATCATGTTTGGTTTAATGCTACTTGGTACTGTACTGTTCGCTAGCCCAGGCTTTTAAATGACCTCCGACGTGTGCACTGTACTGTTTGGCGGGGTGCATGGTACAATCGTGTAGTATAATATGAACAAGTGTGTGTGCACAAGAGTTGTAGACACTATGCATTGCTGATCATCTAAAATTCTTCACTAATACTGTTGCCGTGTAGGCTAATTAATAAAACATACATGCTGCACAGAAATGATAGACGGTGTGCATAGGCGAACAAACTAAATCCAAAGGGTGGGTAAGAATAAACATTTTGACAAGTATTTAATTCCTAGTGTTTTAAACTACGGGGGGCTACTTGTGTGATAGCTGTTTTCTTTCTGGGCAATTCCTGCTGTCGTGGCCTGGCCGGTCACAGGTAGCGCATGTCCTCACCTTTTTTTTGCTTTTTTCGGTTGCTTTCTCTTTGTTACTCTTCAATCTTTTCCCACTACCTTTGTTCTTTGCAACGCTAGGTGGCTTGATTTGGATCTCGGCAGGTGCACTAGCATTTAGTATTGTTTCTATCACTGATGGTGGGGTGGTGTTTGGTTTTGTATGTTGCCTGGAACTCTTTAACCTTCCTTTAAGCTCTTGCATTGTTGACAACATTAGATCCATTTCGTCTGGGCATCCGTTTGCTAAACCCATGCATTTGTAGAACTCGTTCCAAAGTTGGTTGGCCATTGTTCTTAATTCGTTCCCACCTTGCGTAGTATTGGGCGCTTTCCAGACGACATTGTACATTGGTTGTGCACATGCATTCTTTGTCCAACGGGCTACAATATACTTACTCGGTATTTCTTCCACGCCTTCGTTCTTGAATACGGCCAATACATGCTTGCATAAAATTCCTACCCTGTTGAATTTGTTGCAATTGCATTCTGTTTTTTGAGTAGCTTCTTCGTGCGTTACCTCAAACATTTTTTCCCCTGTCGCGTGTACACTGTACTTCCGATCTCCATTGTCATTCGTCTTGCATGTGATTCTGCATCTGAAGCTTCCGTCCCATATTTCTTCCTGGAAGTCGTAGAATATGTTCTTGGTGTACATTGCAGCAGCTTGGCGCTCTACAGCCAATGGGGTCTTGGTTGTAGGGAATGAACTTTCGCCCTCTGCGTTCAATTTTTTTTGTGCGTGCCTCTGTTCTCCTATGGCGCGGTTGTATTGCATTAGGAATTCTACCAAGCTGTTGTGGTGATTGGTGAATTTGCCGAAATAGCTATTCTCTGATTCTGAACGCGACGTTGTCTTTAGGAGTCCTCCCATGAATATATCTTGGAAATACGCTGGTATCCATGATTCACGTGCCTTGTACATTTGTTCGAACCACCGATGTTCAACAAGGTTGTACTCTTTCATTACCTTTGCCCATTCATATTCAAATTATGGTGCACTTAAAGTTTCATCCCATACTATGTTGTTCAGTGCTTTCCTAAAATCCATGTTCTTTGCTAGTGCAATCCCTCCCTTGTCCCCCACTTTTTCCATGATGTGCCACATGCAGAATCGGTGCCTTGTTTCAGGCATAATGTTAGGTACAGCGATCTTTAATGCAGGGTCTTGATCTGTAATAACACATCTTGGTGTATAGCCCATTGCATTTTTGAAGTTTTTAAGTAACCACTCGTATGACTCCACGTCTTCTCTTGCAATGAGGCCTGACCCAAATGTAATGCTTCGTTTATGGTTGTCGACGCCTGTAAACGGTACAAACACGAGCTTGTACCTGCATGGGGTAAGTGGGATTTGTAATTACTGCACACACATGTTATAGTAGTAATACAGTTGCATTTAGAAATATGTGTCACAGAAGCAAACCTGTGGATTCCTATTGCGCAGTAGTAATGCTATGCACCCAGTATTTAGGGGGTGTGCACCCATATCATACTTAAAATTACTAACATAAAATTCCCTATGCACTAGCTGGTAGTGGGTTCAATTTAAACTATTGCAGCATACCCATGCATACACTGTGTGCTCGCTCTGCATGCAGGAGTTAAGGTATTTTTTTTTTTTTTTTTTTTTTTTTTTTTTTTTTTTTGTAAAACAACCTCTCTATAATTCACTAGTATAGTACTCCTGTGAATAAGCTCAAGGTCCTACTGTGCTTACAGTCTTGACCAACCGTGCATGCATGTGTTTACACAATATTAACATGGTATGTAATACATATTAATATTAAAATCAACTATTTTAATCGTTGTGGGGTATACCTGTTTGTGCTGTACGTTGCGTCGAATGACATCACATCTCCAAAACAGGCAAAATTTGCCGCGATATTGTGTCTGCCCAAAACAACCTGCATAGTTCCCTGTCTTCGTTGAGATCAAAATCAAAGTAGAAGTCTGGTTCCATCTCTTTGTTTTTGTACATGTCTTCTACCACCATTTGTGCATCTGCTCCAGCTATATAAGCCAACAAGTCCCTCCTAAAATTGCAAAAATCGGTGGATGTTGCTCCTATGTCCGTAAAACTGCCAACCATTTCTTTGTATAGCCTCCATGATTTTGTTGAACCAATGTTCGCTCTTGCGCAGTTTGCTACGAAAATTTTGTGTCCAATATCCAGCTGCCTGTTTATTTTCAGAAATTGTTTTCCAACATCAGAGCATAGGCAGTGTCTGTGCCATAGCTCCAGTGCATGGATTATGTAGTTACCGCTTTTGTGCCTTGTGAACCCGATTCGGCATTACAACCCACTCGGTTTGACAGTCGGCGCCGTTTCTTTGGTTCGGTGTTGGTTCCGTTGTCCATCACCACGGTACTTCCCTCTTTCTTGGTGGTATCCTTCCCGTGAGCATAGAAGTATTTTATGTGAACTGCCCCTTCTCTGTTTAACCCTCTTTGTGCCGTTCCTGATATCGAATCCAGCAATGGAGGCGTACGCTCGGTAGAAATTTATTCCGTCGTCCAGTGTTGCAAATTCCTGCCCTACATACGGTGTGCTTTCACTCTTGCAGTTGGGTAGCCATTGTTTTGTTCCATCGGGTAGTACGACCATGTTGCATTCGTCCCGGTGCCTTCACCATGTTGTTCGCCTGTATTTCAAATTTGTGTTATGGGCGAATATAAGTACTATTGTGGTATGTGTGTGGATAAACGGTACGGAGAGAGTACGGTGTGCATGCGTGTGTGTCTCTGGGTGCATGCATATCACTATTATGAACGAAGCCTACCCCCACCCGTATTCTGCCAATACCTTTTTTTTCCAGTTATGTATTATCTATATATTCCACGAACCAATTCATAGATTAGAGGATGGTTGAACCTAATATTGTTTGGTTTTTGTCCCTTTTTGCAGAAATGTATTCACAGAATTCAATATTCTATCCTACCATGCAGTACTTATAACACCAAACATTAATATACAGACGTTGGATTGCATGTTGTTGTTCCGCAATAAGAAATTATTGGATATTCAAATAAACGGTGTTTCTTACCCGGGGGTGCATCATCCATGCGGGCGGGGTTGGCGTGGAGATTTCGGATGTTTGCGTCGTCGATGGAGTCGGGATCGGCGTCGCGATTTCTCACGTTTGCGTCGTCGGTGGAGTCGGGTCTGGCGTCCATGATTGGGCGTTGGGGCAATTTTCTCTCTCCAAGAGAATTGTTTGCGCTGTACGTGGAGTGTTGTAATTCGACCGGTATTGCAACCCCTTAATTATAGGAGTTTGTAGAGATGCGACTCCTTCCGCTGGTTACGTGTGTGTATGCAATCACAATTTTGCCCTTGTGCTTATAAGTTGCGATCCATGTGTCAATTGAGGGGATGCATCTAATCCGTTCATCTTAGCAATCTAATGGCTCTTTTTTGTCCGCACGTTTGTATTTTAAGGGTGTTTGCATGTGAATGCAACCTATATATATATATATATATTATATATATATATATAATATATATATATATATATATATATATATATATATAATTATATACCTATATGCTAGTTCCGCTAGTTAAAAAAAACTAATACCACCATCAACATTATGAAATACATTATAAAAACACGCACAAGTTAGGTACGCATCACCAACAACACACCATTAGGTATGACTAAAAAGCACCACACAGTGTTCGGAAATACGCCATTAGTGGTAGGAAGGTATATGGTGTATTTTTTGGATATTTTGTATTTTTGATATTTTATATTTTATTGTTGTGTGTTTCTCTTACACTATTGGTGCATATTGTTAGCCACGGTTGATGTATTATGAAAACCGTCGTACGAGCGCACGGGAGGTCTCGTCGCATTTGAACTTTTTCATTATATATATATATATATATATAATATTATATATTATATATTATATATATATATATATATATAATATAATATATAATTTTTTTAGTTTAGAATAAAAATTATTATAACCCTTATGTAACTTTAATTTTAACTTAGAAAAAAATGTTAAATCGATCATCGAACTTGTATGCATAGCTCGTACATTAGACCATCAAACAAAACAAAAAAAAAAAAAAGTATACAAATAAAACATTAAACATGCAAAAATTGTGCGATTAGCTAGCATTTTATTTATTTATTTATTTACTTGATGCTCCAAGTAAAACAAGTTTAATTGATGACTTGACATTTAATATAATTGATTTAAAATATTAATGTTTACATGGATGGTTATGTTGCAATGACATATCAAGTTATATATAAAAATTATTTTAATTATTATTTTAAAAACTAAAAAAAATATTAAAGTCAAAAAATATATATTTATGATTCATGTGTGTGTCTCTATCTCTATGTATTTTATTAATTTATTTAATGGCGGTAAGTGACACACCTGGCTTGGCCTGTGGTTGACCTAGAAAAGACTTACATGTGATCCAACCTAGCATGCATGCCACTACTTGCTTTTTAGACTCATATACCTTTACATTAAATTTGGACCTCATCCAAACATGCCACAATCATTGGATCACGGACTACCAACATTTCTACACTCTTCTCTCACCTTGCTCTTACCATAAATAAGTCCACAATATGGGAGCTCCCGACCTAACTATCTTATATGCCCAAAACCCATGTTTTGTGGTCCATCTTTTTAACCACCATAGACTTGCATGTAACAAGAACAACAATGTAAAACATGAGACCAAGGCAAGTTCAAAACTCGACAATAACAGTGTAATAATTATGGTCCTGTTTGGTAAAATGGATATTAACTGTTAGCTGATTGGGTTAATTAGAGAGTATAATTAGTTGATAATATTAGTTGATTGTAAAAAGATATTTGGTAAATTAACTGTTTGGTATAATTTGCTTTCTCAAAAACTAATTGAAAAAGTTGTTTTGAGCAGCTTTTTGAATTTTAGCATTTTGGAGTTACAAAAAGCTAATTAACCAAACATTTATATTAATTTTTTAACCAAATTAAAAAGTTAATAGTGTTAAATAAGTCAAAATTGACATATAAGCTAACTATTTTACCAAACAGAACCTATATTAAAAGTGAATGCTTCTTTGTACGCACTAAATTTTGACCTTGTTTGCTGATCAGCCATTGAGTTATCGTAATTTACATCTTCTCACATACTATGTTAGGTCAGGAGGTAGAGGCTTTTGAGGTTGGGGATTCAGCCTTTTGAAGGAAGAAGAGTGTTAAACATATATAATTAGCAATTTTACTTCGATTTTTCAACAAAACATATTATATTTTTGTGAGCATTAGTGGTTGAAAAAAATAGGGCAACACGTTTTGACCTAATTAATCAACCAACATTTTGTTACCATTGAAAAATGCATGTGGTCATAATTAAATTCAAGCCACTTTAATTTCTAATTAGTACTCCGTAATATTGTTTAGAGTTAACTTTGCAGATCTCAAATGTGATTGGAAATACTGCTAAGTGATCAAAAATCAGATTATTTAATTTCGAGCAGTATGTACAAAAAGAAATATGTGGACTCGGGGTAGGTCCGCAAGTTTAATATTTTTAGAGCAAAATCTTAACTCATTGCGCCACAGATCAGAATGTGAATTCACACATTTGGCAATACATGTTGGACTTTTATTATTAGACTTAAAGAAACCTCATTAATGAATGTGAATTTCTAAACCTAATTTTATGTGAATGTTACCATCTTTATCTTTAATTAATCGATTTAAAATGAAACGATTAGCAACTAACCGGGTAAACATTGAATTATGGATTAAATTTAGGGTGTGTTTGGTTCACAAAAGGGAATTTGAATTGGAATCAGAATGAGAATCAAATACTTCATAATGGTAACGAGTTTTGGTCGTAAAAGTATTTGTATGTTTAGTAGCAGAGTGAAACTGGAATGATTATCAATATTGATGTTTGGTTATTTATGACCTTATAATGAGAATACAGGTTTTAAAAATATAAAAATAAAAAATTAAGGTAATTGATACCAATATAATGACATCTAAATCACAAATATGAACAAAAAGAATTAAAACAAAAATCTAAAAGCACTAATCCTAATTTAAAAAATCATATTACGAATAAGATGGAATGATACCCGTTTTTTTTTTTTTTTGGATTGTCGAGGTAAACATACATTTGCATTTTTTTTATTATACTTTTTAAATAGTGTTTCGTAGTCACTAATGTGAACATTACTTAAGATTTAAGAAGAGATTTGATGCATGTGAAAGTGTAGCATTAAAGTGTAAAAATGGGTGGGACTCAAAGCGGACCACTAATGAGAGATATTGTCGTTTGATGCAAGGTTAAAGACATATTTGGGTGCATATATCATATCATTATATTTTTGGTTGGGATATTTTGTTTTTCCTGCTCATATATTCTTTTGAAAAATTTGGGAGGTGATAATGTAAGGTCCCTTTCCAGGCTACCACTCACCACGTGTGAGGTGACCATTATTGGCCATGCTCTTGCTGCAGGGACAACTACAATTCCAAATAACACATGTTTTCTGGGGATCAATTTTATTTTGTCCCAACTCAAGGGATCACATTCATCACTTAGTATAGTACACTTGTATGTGTGCCAATTTTAATCAACAACCAAACATTTTTTTTAAAAAAAAACCAAAATTCCAATAATTTTTAACTAGACTATTGAAAATTATGGAATTTCTGACCGCATGAAAGTGATCTTAAATCAAATCGAAAGTAAAAAGTGATCGAAAATAGCAACAAAGGTTTTTTCGGATACTAAAAGTGGTCAGAACAAGGCTTTCGACTTGATTTAAGATCACTTTCAGGTGATCGGAAATTCCATAATTTCTAGCAGTGATACTGGGGTTAAAGAACTTCAATTCCATCTACATAATGGTATACTATTTATTTTTTTGGTGAAAATTAAATTCATAATATTTTTGATGGGAGTGAAAAGCATAAATACACTAAATTAAAGACATTTACAAAAATCTAAGAAAAAATTAAAATGTTTAAGGATTTTATTGATTTACCTATGAAATTTATAAGTGAATTAAAAATTTATTAATTTACTTATGAAAGTTATAATAAATTTGAAATTATCGGAGCCATAGATATAAACCAGGATGTGAGTGGATTGTACTGTCATGAAAGGATTTGCATGTGTCCAAAGGACCTATGACGAGACATCGGGTAAAGAATGTTGCAAATGCTATGTTACCACTTGTTCGTGAAGTCCAAGAAGGTATATGTGTTTTGGAAATTTTAGTACAAGTGATATTGCAAATGACTATTTGTGGGGTCTATTTTTTATTTATGTTGTGTTAAAGTAGATTGAGTTCTTTTTAAGTAAGATGAAGAAATGAATGTATTGTACGCTCAAAATCGTTAATGAATGAATGAGAAATTGATTATCAAAGTATACCCATTTGAGTTGGAAAATGGTTATGGGAAGGCTTAGAAGAAACCTTTGTCCTATATTAGAAATGGGAAGTGAGTTTGCACTAATATTAAATACAAATCCCTTTTTTTAAGGGAGTTTGAATTGTGTAGCATAAAGACTCTCCTTACGTAGAGAGGGGGTGGATGCAAATCAAATCTCAAAATGAGTCTAAAAAGACTTGAGTCATGTACAAGAGCAATCTATTGTGTTCTACCTTGTTGTTCATGTTCGTCGAGGGTAATATAGTTTGGATGCTCAAACTATATCACCAGGCCATAATCCATTTTATCATTGAAGGTTGAAGTTACAAAGCTCCTAGCATCCTCAGGAGGTAGCATATCGATCAGTTTAAAGAAAATTGTGTCTTATACACAACTTAGATTTTCCTTGATTTCATATTGTTGATATTTTGAAATTGTTTTCGCAGAATAATTAAATCCCTCTATTTTATATTTTTATTCATTATCAACTTATTCTTGTAACAATATTAAAACTGATAAAATGGTATGCGTTGATGGATTTAACTAACGGTGGAAACGTGAATATTTCTTGTGATGCACATTCAAATACCAGTATTCTAGTAAATGGTCCCAACTTTAGAAATGATATTTCCATAAATGTTGCAAATTCACAAGGTGGTGCTCCGATGAACGTTGGTTCACGAACCGGTACACTAGTAATTGTTGGCATGTGACATATGCCTATTATAATATCAAGTGGATCGGCTGAAAGCCACAAGAGATCTAGTGGCGACGCGTTCACTACATCATCAAGTGATAGTAGTAGCATCAACAACTACTTAAAGGAAAAATTGTAATCAGAGAAAAGATAAGCGCGCGGAAACTTAATTTTGGAAATTATTATGAGAAGAAAGTGAGCAGTCCCGAAGATACAAAATTCAATCTTACTGAGAAGGTTGATGATAATTTCATAATAGTGAAAGAAAATGGTTGGCAAACGAGTGAGATCCCAACCTATTTTTTTTGACATTTCTCCAATCCTAAAAATCAGTGAAAATTAAAGGTTTTACTCGTGTGCACTAACCGCGACTTGCATACATTTATGCTAATTTTAAGTATTTTTTATTTTTATTTTTTTCAACTTGGCCACTTGGGACAGAACGAAAAGTTGCTCCATCCACCAAGAGATGGGGAAATTCCATTGGGACGAACAAGAAGTTACTCCACCAAGAGGTGAAGTAATTCCACCTCTCGATGGATAGAAATAGCGCGCACTCCACCGAAAGGTGGAGTAATTCCACCTCTCGGTGGAGTTTGAGCCTGCCACTTCTTGGTGTTATGAGTTAATTATGGACAGTTTATAGTAATTAATTATAATGTCAAGTACGTTATGGTTTAGTGGCACCAAGTTGTTCTATCATATGACAGGTTGTGAGTTTGACCTTCAATGGAGGGATGATGCAGACTCTTTGATTCTGAAAAAATTATTTTTCTACTCCAATCTTTGTCCATTTTCTCTCCCAAACTTCTAATAACACGTTCTAAAATCTATTGTGTTCTATCCTGTCATGGGGTAATATAGCTTGAATGCTCAAACTATATTACTATAAGAAAAGTTTGTCTTAGCTTAGTAGCTTACACTTGATTTGAATTTTCCTTGATTTCGTACTGCTGTTATTTATTTTATATTTTTATTTGATTTATCGACTTATTTTTGTAGGACATGAGAAATTGAGTTATAGGTGACTCATCGAAACTGGTTTAAGCTATGGGTGAAATCAGATGACACATCTTTTAGGTGGGATAGCTGACCTGGAGATTTAAGACTGCTCTATACTCAAAGTCAAGAATGGAACCCTTAACCTTTAGTTAAGGATAGATGAGTTCCTTCCACTCAACCACACCCCACCCGAGGTTGAATTCATGCATGCTGCTTCAACGTTGAGTCACCTTTGTTTTTACCATTTTTACTTTCTTTCTTCACTTGTACTTCATGTTTTCACGTTTTGTACCTTAATGCGTGGGCCGGTCTTTAAATACTCTTGACCCAACTTTTCTCAAACACATTATTCATTACACATTGAATGCAAAAGCCAAAGCTCATACCGATTACAGTTTCATTCTTTGTGGACTCCATTACTTATCAAGATTTTCTTTATTGTGGTAGGTTTTGAATTGCTATGGTAGGTCTCGTAAAGGATTGAAATTGAAGTAAAACATATTTTCTTTATGTGTTAGTTACAACGAGAGGTTTTGTGGGGGAGGGGTGAAACCATATCACTTTCACAGTTTCATAAGGAAGTCATTATTTCGAGAGCGATCCTTTAAAATATATATAATTCAAACTCTTTAAAAAAGAAATTGTATATATAACTAGTACTAGCTATATTTTAATGTGGAACAAAGCCTCCTACAAAGCTTTTCCAATTCTATTTTTCCAACTCAAATGAATACGTACACTTAGCTTTGAGAATTAATTTTTCATTCACCTATTATTCATTTTGTGAGTATAATATATGAAATTAAATTTCTCACTTAGGGTCAGTTTGGAAACCCGGAAAATGACTTCTGGAAAATGACTTTTGGAAAATGAGTCATTTTCCAGAAGTCATTTTCATTTCCTGTGTTTGGCTGCACAATGGAAAACTGTCTTTTTGTGTTTGATTCATTTTCCAGAAAATGTTAAAAAATTGTCTTTTGGTGTTTGGTGTTTTTTCCAGAAAATGAACAGAATGGCATACTAAAACATTTTAATTATTATATACCAAATATGACAATTTAAAAACACAATTAAAGGTTAGAAACAACATAAATGCATAAATAATCAAGTCTTGAAAATTAAAGTTCACAAATTAAGTAAAAACATTTTATTATATATTATAAAAAAAAAAAAAAAAACAGCGAACATTATTTGACATTTTAAAAAAAAAAAAAAAAAAAAAAAAAAAAAAAACATAAAAATGCATATGTTTCCGCATCGGAAAACCAGATCTGGTTTCCGATGCGGAAAACCATTCACTGGTTTCCGATCGGAAACCAGTGTCACTGGTTTCCGTCCGGAAACCAGTCTGCACTGGTTTCCCCAGCCGGACGGCTGGGGAAACCAGTGAAGAAGGTTGAAAAAAAAAATTCTGAAGATTAGAAAAAAAAATCGAAAAGGGAAGTCATTTTTTGGAAGAAGAAGGTTTGAGCGTGTGTTGATTGGAAGATGGAAAATGACTTCCGCCAAAAAAAAGGGGAAGTCATTTTCCGGATTTTAGCCCTCATTTTCCATTGACTAACTATAATTTTCCTTTGACCATTTTATTTTCAGCCTTTCCAAACACCAAAAATCCGGAAATGATTTCCAGAAGTCATTTTCCCGGTTCCAAACATACCCTTAGGAGAACACGAATTCACTTTGACCCAACTTAAACCAGAAGTGAATCCCACAAAAAATTATACTACAAAATGACCACTTTAAATGTCATTTTAAACCAATTTTTCCAACAATAAGTGTGTGTATGTGTTGAAAAAATAGCATGAAATGTCATTTTAAGTGGATATTTTGTGGTACAAATATATTTGAGATTCACTTCATATTTGGGTCAGGTCAAAGTGGATTCGGGTTTTTCACAGTGAGACGAAGGGATCGATATATTGTATCCTAAAAATGGATAATGGGTGATTCAGAAATTGATTTTCAAAGTAGACCCATTTGAGTTGGAAAATGAAGGTGGAAAGGCTTGTTAATTAGTAGCCTTCGTCCCACATTGAAAAAGAAGTGAATTTGCATCACTATATATGCAATACCCTTTTAAATGGAGTTTTAATTGTATAGCTTAGATGTTCTCTCTCACGGGGGTATGCAAATTAAATTCTAGAATAAGCCTAAAGGCTTGACTTGTGTACACTGGGCACCTATGTGGGTTGTCACACTTTTAGAATTAATTTTCTGATTTTAATATCGATTTAAATGCCATGGGTTAATGCATTTCGACCACCTCTCTCCTCTCTCTCTCTCTCTATATATATATATATATATATATATATATATATATATATATATATATATATAATATATATATATATATATATAGTACCTTGGACATAATAGGAGATTTTATAATATAGAAATTCAAAAGGTTTTCTCGAAAACTCTGTTTATTTTCCTCCTCAATCTCTGTGTTCTAACCAAATTTAGTTCGTCGGGCTTTAGTTGTTTGAGTGCTCAAACACTAAGTCAAAACTTGTTTTATTCAGGAAAATCTACGCTACAACGGTGCTAGCACTAAAGTGAGATAGCAACTAAAATTTTAAGAATAGTATTAATATCACAGGACTCAAGTTTATTACAAACCCTTAATCTTTTTGTTTTATTGCTTGTTTTTTTGGAAATAATATTTTCATAGTATTATTTTCCACTAACAATATGAATGTGCATACATATCGATATAACCTAGACAAATACATGTGATGTCGTATATATATTAATGTTGTTTCTTAGACCGGACCCATGATCTCTCCGCTCCTTAGACCTTAATTAGTATATCCAGCACACGCACTGCCAGGCCAACTATTAATTGTGAACAATGAACATGCATATATCTATTATCTATGTATATATGCAAAAGCATCCAAGCATTTTATTGCTGGGTTTGACAATGAAATATGGTTTGGCTTTTGCGTTAGCATTAAATTGCTTTGTGTATATCTCCCCTTCATTGACAACTATAGTTAATTTGTCCTGTGCATTATATTAGGGTAGACACTTCTAGGCCGGCCTGAAATTGACTTCATCAATATATATGCATACAACAACGCAAACAGCCATGATTTGGGGGGGGAATAATTAGTCGCTCTCCGCCACCTCAATTTATCTGGATGGTCTAGCTGCTAACACGTGGACTACTCCGCCTTATTAGGCTCCCAATTCATGGACAAGTCATAATACTCCATTAGTTATTTCCCAGGGTTTTTGGTGCTCAAGGCTTTAATGAGGCCTTTGAAACAATGTTGACCATTTTATGTGTCATTTAAAAAAAAAAAAAAATCTTCTTTTTATAGTGCCGACAATAGATGCAATAAAAAATATCATTCTTATTGTATCAAATAATGCTAGAACGGATACCCAATAATATCTATATATCTTTATTTGTGCCATTGATGCTAAAAAAAAAATTGCATAAAATGACATTGTAAGTGACTATTTCGTGGTTCAAATATATGTGGGGTTTATTTTCGATTTGAGTCGGGTCAGAGTGTATTCGGATTTTTCGTTATGAGACGAAGAGACTGATATATTGTGCGCTTAAAATGAGTAATGGGTGAATGATAAATTGATTATCAAGGTAGACTTATTTAAGTTGGAAAATATAATGAAGGTGGAAAAACTTGAAACAAATCTTTGTCTCACATTGAAAACAGAAAGGGATTTGCACATATTATATATATATATATATACTATATATATATATATATATATATAATATATATATATAGAACAACAACCCAACAACAACTTTTAGAGGAATATTTGAATTGTAAAGCATAGAAGCTCTTTCTAGCACGTAAAAATTTATCCTGAAAATCTTAAGGTAGCAAATAAAGTTTTAAGGAAATAGTGTTTCTACGTAATAAACCTTAACTTTTCATTTGTTGTGTTTGTATATTTTCCATATATAATTAATCCTTTTCATAGGATTATTTCCATACAATTGACACCATGAAAAACTGTTACGAATCATGTTTAATAGATTTTATTGACGCTAAAAAGTTCGTATAGGCAAATTAGTACACCCAAAATAAAGTGTAATTTTCTATTTCAAAATAATTTGGAATGGGCCCAAAATTAGGGCTCAAACATGTTGTACTGTTAAGTTTAGCTAGGAGAGGTACAATCGGTTGAGTTAAGCAAATTTGCAAACCTACAAGGCAAATTATGCCCGAGACCCGTGTCCACAATATAATGCCATTGTGGACACGAGTCCAAAATGACGCTGTTTTTTTTTAAAAAAAATGCGTTATTTCAGTTAAAAAAAATTTTGATTTTGTCTCACCGTTAACGCCGTTATTCGTTTGTGTCATTATGAAGTACAGTTATGGGATTATGAATGTATAGTTATGACATTATGAATGTAAGTTATAAAATTATAAACACAGAACTCTGACATTATGAACTTACAATAATGAACATATAGTGATAAAATTATGAATATAGAGCTCTAAAATTGTGAACATGGAGATTCGAAAATTATGATTTTACAGTTATTGATTATGAATGTACAGTTACCGGAATACTGCAATTATGAATGTACAGTTATGCAATTATGAATATACAGTTATGGAATTATGAACACAGAGCTCCTGACATTATGAACTTACAACTATGAACATATAGTGATAAAATTATGAACATAGAGCTCTAAAATTGTGAACATAGAGCTTCGAAAATTATGAAGTTAGCAGTTATTGAATTATGAATGTACAGTTACAGAATTATGATATATACAGGTTATGGAAGTATGAACTGTATAGTTAATTGAATTATGAACATAGAGCTCTGACATTGTGAACTTAAAATTATGAAACATATAGTAATAAAATTATGAACATATACTCCTATAACGAAGCGGTTTGAATTTATTATATATATATATTATATATATATATATATATATATATATATAATATATAATATATATATTATATATATATATATATATTAAAAAAAAAGTTGAAAATAACAGTGCCATTAACGACACTGTTATCCATGTCCAGCATGCATGCTGGAAACCGGTCCATAACATAACGATTGAACCTACAAGCAGTAGACTACAAAGGAGGTGTGCTCAAACGGAAGGTAGATATATATGCCAACCATCCATTAGCAGACTTATTATGAACCAGTACAGTTCACAATCGGTACCAAAACTAAAGCATATGTTCCATCTTAACTAAAAATCTAAATTGATAGTTAGATTGCACACGCCCCTCATATATGAGGTGAAGCTGATAGTTGGAATGTGTTTCATCTCAACTAAAGGGCTAAGCTGATAATTGGATTGCACATTAATGGTTATATGCTCAACAACCAATATGAGTGTTTGATTAATTAGCTTTTTATAACAGCTTATTGTTTTAAAACACTACAATTCGAAAAGCTGTTTAAAGTAGTTTTTTCGATCAAGTTTTTAAGAAATTAAACTCATTTTATATGTAATCAATCAGCTATCATCTAATTTACCAAACATTTTCTACAATCAATTAGTCAAATTCACTAACCTATTCAGCTAACAATTATTTACTAAACACTCAGTTATGTCTTGAAAAACTTAGAGTAAAAATCGATAGAGAAAGTCCCATGTCGGTAGAGACACAATTAACAACAGAGCATTAACATAGACCAAGTCAAACAATAATAGACACTTGAAAACAAACAAAGGGATCGAAGGAATTGAAGCAATTAATATCTACCGACATAGTTCAAAATTAAGCAAGTCTACTAAATATATGTATACATATTTAACTTAGGCTCCTTTCGGATAGAGCTTATGGCTCCCTTTAGATGGAGCTTACCGTTCCTTTTAACTACAAGCACATAATAGATTAAACAAACGCATACTAAATACCTAACCACTCCCCCTAACAACAGATGCACCCCAGGCAATCAATACACAATACACGATAACATCACGAGGACAAAAAACAAAACGCACATAAGAACAAACAAATAGTAAATCCATACTGGTGCATACTGAAAATATTAATGCATACTTTGGTACAATGTAATTATTCTAAATGTTTGTGGAATATTTCGGGCATAATGGTGCAGTGTAACGGTGGATGATGGGTTTGGTGTATGGCTTGAGTCAATACTTGAGATTGTTAATGAGAAACATTTTATTGCTATGGTGGTCATCATGTACTATCTTTGGATGCAACCGCAACACGGCCGTATGGGAGAAGAAAGTTGGTTACCCACGCCGGGTGCATGCTGCTGTCGTCACAGCTCTTAACGCTTGGGATGCACTGCGACATCATGTCCTCGGCTCCAGGGGGGACGCGCCACCGAATTCAGTTGGGCAGCCGTGGGAATGCTGCGATGCTCTTTTGATGCGGCATTGCCCTCACCCAATGGGAGTGGCACATACGGCCTGGTTCTTGAGCAGGAGGGCGGCGGCTTTGTTGCGGCGAAGAATGGCCCATTACCACCATGTCAAGGATCGTTTATGGCAGAGGCGTATGCTTATAAGGAGGCTCTTTCATGGATGCGAGAACGGGGGAATCACGGAGGTGGTGTTACGGACGGATTGCTTGAACTTATGTCAAGCCCTTTCTGCTTCAGCAGTGGAGTTACGCTCTTATGATGGTGTAGCTGTTTCAGCATGTCCGTTTTTTGATGAGTCGTTTACATTCTTGTTCTGTTATTTTTATTCCTCGTACGTCAAGAACTTTATAGTTCATTCTTTAGCTCCCAGGCAGCCTTATCTCAGGGCAAACATTATGGTGTGGGAGGATGAACCTCCTGCGTTTATTTCGGCTTTGATTGATTTATGAAAACAACAGTTACCTTTCAAAAAAAAAATAGTAAATCCATGAAAATGGCCCAAAAATTAAAGACACAAGCGACTCAAGTAAATTTTTTTTACAGCAAGTAATATATATATAAAGTAATTAGCATATAATTTCAGCATACTATGGATAAAAAATATATGTTGAGAATGTTAATATGGGTGAAGAACTATATATAACAGAATTTTAATTTATGATATATTATAAATGTTTTGTGAGAAAATTGTAAATGATAAGATTATAAGAATCAAAATCATTGAAAGTTTGTAAGGATGTATTCAATTTAGAATTTCAATGACTTTTGTAGACTTTTTAAAATAAAAAGTTGATAAAAGTCTATGAATGTTTTTTATATAGACTTTTATAGAGTCTTATAAAAGTTTTAAAAAAATTTGAACGACTCTATGAAAGTCAATCAAAATTATTAAAAGAGTTAATACCCAAAATTGTCATCGACTATAGTAGTTTTTCTCAATTTCGTCCTAGAATGACTTTGGTGACCTAATATTGTCCCAGACTTTTGTGTTTCGCTCAATTTAGTCCTCCGTTTGTTATTTCGTCAAATTGGTGTTAAATAAAGGGACAATTCAATAAATATCAATATTGACCTCTCTTTACTCTTCAACAATGCGAAGTGAGAAATCTTTCTTTCTTGCACGAATTACAGCCCAGAATACTCCCAGACCTACGAATCAATTTTTATATTCGAGGTTAAGAAGTGATTTTGGGGTAATCGTAAAAAAATGGATTTCGCACTTCACATGTCTATGAGTAAAGGAGATGTCAATATTAAAAATTACTGAATTGTCTATTTATTTAACAACAAATAGAGAATAACAAATGGGAGGACTAAATTGAGCAAAAATACAAAAGTTTGGGACTAAAATTGAGTAAAAACACAGAAGTCTGGGACAAATATTAAGTCACCAAAGTCATTTAGGACGAAATTGAAAAAAACCACTATAGTCGAGGACAATTTTGAGTATTAATTCTTTATTAAAATCTATCATTTTAAAAGTCTTTAAAACTTTACAAAAGTCATGATCAAATACACCCCTCCTTAGATTTATTCATTCGTTTAATTTGAAATGACGACTGAACTTATAATATTATTGAGAGTGCACACTAAATAAACTTTGTCTAATAACTTGAAAATCATTTATTTTATTATTGGTGGTACACATATTAAACTTTAGATTATATTACACCAAATAACCAATAGATAATTTCTTTTCTTTTCAGCTACAATTGTTTATCATGGCTAAGGGAAGCCAATCCTCATATTTTTTTTTTTTTCCTTTTTTGAAAATAATGGTGCAAATAGGACCATTCAATTTTATAACGAGAAATAATTATCTCATTCAACTTTATAAAGGTTGCAATTAAACACTCCTAACTAGTTATTTTGGTGCATCGGAATCCAATAAACTGATAATCTACCTAGAATAACCAGTCATTAGGTTTCTGCAATCGGCGAACAGTCATTGGGTCGTCATTATATTGTTAGTGAAGGCGACTAGGTCACTTCTTCAATCAACGGAGAAGGTGACCGGCGGTCGCCTTGTTCGCTATTTTTTTTTTTAAACAACAACTAATAAGGTCAACAACACATGCATGCCAACATCATCCAAATTTTATCGATAACTTATTGGTTACGCGATAAATAGGACTTATTTGACAATTTTGATAATTTGGAGTGTTTAATTGCAAGTTTTTAAGTTAAGAGTCTAATAATTTTCTCCGTGTAAATTGAAGTTGAAGGGACTATTTGATTCGTTTCCTCCTTCTTCTTCTTCTTCTTTCTTTCTTTCTTTTTTTTTTTTTTTTTTTTTTTTTTTTTTTCTTTTTTAACTTTAATTTATCTCTTTTTGTTTGTACAAATAAATGAATGTATGTTCAAATATAGGCAAATTATGATATGGACTATGTCCCCCACGGGTCTTCTTCTTCTCTCTTTTTTTTTTTTTTTTTTTTTTTTTTTTTTTTTTTTTTTTTTTTTTTTAAATTTATCTCTTTTTGTTGTACAAATAAAATGAATGTATGTATACAAAATATAGGCAAATTATGATATGGAACTATGTCCCCACGGTTCCAAAACTGTTCACATTATGCAATATACAGTTCAAAACATTATGAACATAATGTTCTACAATTATGAGACATAGAGTTGTGAGCATAATTATGAACCATAGAGTTCTGTAATTATGAATAGAACAAATTGCACTTTTGGTCCTGTGAGTATTAGAGTACTGGCAATTTTGAGTACGTGACTTTCAAACTCCCAATTTAAACCTTTAACTATGCATTTTTTGGCAGATTTGGTCCTCCGGACCAAATTGCCGGCCAAATTTTGGCGGAAAATGATTTAATGGTTCGAATTATTTTGTGATGAGGGTAAAAACGTCCATTTCACTCCCTTCTTCATTCACCCCTTCTTCTTCTTTTCCTTTCTTCTTCGTATCTCTTCTTCCTTCATAATTAAGCACTGAGAATTATGGAGCAAGAAGCTGGCCCACCCACAACATGCAGAGATGCAAAACTTGCAAAGAAAACCATAGGCTTGCTGCCACCCGCACCGAGTTTCGCCGCCCTCCATCGCCGTATTCCGCAGCGGAGCCACCGACCCCAGTTTCCCCGCTCCTTCGTTGCAACTCCATCGCATCCCCTTCCTCCGCCGTAGAAGCTGAGTCGTCCCCTGTTTTCCGTCGCTTCTCCGGTGTCCACTGCCGCCCCACTGCCGCTCCCTCGCCTTCAATCGCCATGCCTCCGCGTTCCGTCGTCACCTACCGCCACTGCTATCTTAACTTCGTATGGTCTATAACGGTCGACATTATACGTAATCCAGAACGCCACATTCAAACTCCACGCCAATGGACACGCGCGCCTCCTCCGCCTCCGGAAATCCCCCCGGATCCTGTCCGACGATGGCAAGAATCTCCACGGCTTTCGCTGGCCAGCTCACATCCTTCCCAACACAACACGCAACTCCCCGGATCCTGTCCGATGATGGCAAGAAATTCCCAGGCTTCGCGTGGCCTCACATCTCAGACATCTCTGCTGAAGAGCTTGAAATGGCGCGGCGATGTGTTTTTGGTGAGTGGAGATTGAGTAGCTGATGCCAATGCTTCAACAACCTTGCTTCTCATTATATCCGACCAGAGGAGGAGTCGGATCGGATCGGAGATTAATTGGCTCTCAGTGCAAGGATGAGAGAAGAAGAACGAAGAAGAAGAAAGAAGAAGAAGGGGTGAATGAAGAAAGGAGTGAAATGACGTTTTTACCCTCATCACAAAATAATTCGAACCATTAAATCATTTTCCGGCCAAAATTGGCCGGCAATTTGGTCCGGAAGACCAAATCTGCCAAAAAATGCATAGTTAAAGGTTTAAATTGGGAGTTTTGAAAGTCACGTACAAATTGCCAGTACCCTAATACCCACAGGACCAAAAAGTGCAATTTGTTCTTATGAATATAAAGATTCAATAATTGTGAATATAAAGTTGAAAATTTATGAATATATATCTTTATAATTATGAATATATAGTTCAGTAATTATGACACATAGAGTTCTGTAATTGTAAATATAGAGTTCAATAATTATGAATATGAAATTCAAAAATTATGAATACATAACTTTATAATTATGAACATATAGTTCAGTAATTATGAACATAGAACTATGTCCACCTTGCACGGTGGACACGGTTCCACAACTTAATGATTGCAAAATATATACAAATGCTCTAATTGAAATATTTTAAATGCCACTCATATTGATAGTATTCTTTTTAATTTTTAAAAATAAGTTCTAAAGTACATAAAAGTCAATCATCACTATTGGTTACATAAAATCACAATAGTAACGATATGTATATATATATTCCACTACTGTAAGGTCCCTCTAACTTAAATAGGTTCATAAAATTACTATTATAGATTCATAAAGTTACATCCGTAAAATCCTTTAAAAGTTCCATAAAGTTTCCTATAAGGTTCATAAATTTCATTATTATAGGTCCATTAAGTTACTACTTTAGATTCAAGAAGTTACTACTACATGTTCATTAATTAACCTACTAAATATTCATATAATAACTACTACAGATTCAATAAACCACTACTATAAGTATTTATAACAAATTATTGCCTATAGCTAGTTTTATTTTCATGGGTAATATCATTTTTTATGTGTCTGAATTTTTATAGTGCATACAATATATTTTTATGTATTTCTTTATTGTGTCTGAATTTTTTTCGAACTTAAATATATTTTTGAAAGATAAATAATGTATAAGATATCATTAAAGTTTTTACTAAATATGTTTTAAACGACATCATATTGATATTCTCTTTAATTTCTAAAATAAAATTTACAAGTGCATAAAGTCAATACTTTAGGTACATAGATCACTATATAACTATTGGTTCACACAGATACACATTGTAATAGAGTCAATAGCATTCAAAAAATAAAAAACTATTGGTTCATAAAGTAACAACTCGGTAGGGTATATATAAATTCTCTACTATAGGTAAATAATTAATTATTGTAGGTTTATAAAATCACAATGTAGGTTCATAAAGTTATCATTGCAAGTCCATAAAATCACTATTATTAACAAATTCATAAATTATCATTATAGGTTCAAAAAAATCATACTTTCAAGTTCAAAAAGTCACTACTACATGTTCATTAATTAACTACTATATATTCATAAAGTCACTACTACTTGTTCATAAAAATTACTACTATACAAAATAGTACTGCACATGAAATAATATATTTAGGCATATAATTTGTGATGAACAATAAAGTCATTAAAATATTATTTTTATGTGAAAGTATTTTTTATATGCATATAATACAATTTTTATGTATCTGGGCTTGATGCAACATGTACCATAGTCCATGTTATAATTTGCCTTTTAAGTTTTAACATCATGTGTTACTGGCAAATTTATTTTTTTTTTAAAAAAAAAAAACTTCTTTAAATGAAAAATATAAGATAGATAAATTTTCTCCATCAAACATTTTCCATTTAAAATACTATTACAGTGCAGACTACACTATATTATTTGTAACATCAAGGAGGTAAAGTTTTCAGTACTTTTGTTTCGTAACGGACGAATTCATCCGATTTAAAAAAAAAAACAAAAAAAAACAAAAAAAAAAAAAACAAAAAAATAAAAAAACTGAAAAACAACGTAGTAATTAGTTCATGTTTCAGTTTTATAAGCCCAAAGCCTAAAAATTTAGGAATCTTTTCACTTGAAAATCCAAGAGCCCATACATTAACTATCGGCGGCAATTTATATAGTGGATTAGACCGGGTCCATATAGCATTATGGACCCTAGATAAAACAAGCTCATTATGATCTTTAAATTTTAAAATACTTTTCAGTTTTCCGTTCGGCCTCATGTTTATACACAGTTAATAATTATATTCTAGATATAAATTCATATACTTAAAAGTACAGAATTACATAACATAGCATTGTTGTAAAAATCGGTCTAGGCGCCGCCTAAGCGCTAAGCGAACTCGTGGTTAATCTGATGACTTGTTTTCTATTGATGTTGCACAGGTTCGCACTCCTCACCTTTCCCCAAGGCCATTGGAAGGGATTTCAAGCATAGTGGATCAACTCAAACTCATGGCTAAGGAGCGGCCCAACCAAGGGTAATAAAATACTCTCGTTGTATGTGGAGAAGTGCGGTACTAGTAGATGCATCATTTGTAGTACTACCATTAGTAGTAGTAATTACTGTTACTAGGCTCAAATTGAACTCCACCTTCTCTCTAATACTCGCTTATCACCTGTATTAAGAACAATAGAATTTTTTAGAAGGAAGTAATACATTTTCATCAAAGTGATATCTCGACTCAAAATGATTTTATGAGAATTAGGAGACAAAGGCAATACACTTTTGACTCAGAAGCATAACCAAGAAAAATGCATTTGATAGCTCTGGCGTTTAATTTACCCGTTCTAGAATGAGCATATGCAAAGATCCGAAAACTCTTAAGATGGAGTAATCAGCAAGATTACCTGACAACACCTTATGCTCATATGACACCATCTGTGGCTCTCCTTGAGAAAATGTCACAGGATCGAACCCTGGTGGTGGAGTACTGAAAAATACATTATTTGGATGGAGAAGTTAAATCTTTGTTCTATATTATTCAAGAAGAAGGTACAACATTTATATACAATAAGCTTAACAGAAAGGTAGCTGGAAAATAGAGAACCACCCCAAATATACTCTAACTATACCACAGTAATTAACAGCTCAATACTCCCCCTCAAACTGACGGGGGACACGGACCACGCCAAGATTGAACGGTAGATCACTGAACAGAGATGTGGTGAGGGGTTTGGTAAATATGTCCGCGAGTTAATCACGAGTTGAGACAAAGTTCACTTTTGACCCCCCGGAGGCTACCTTATCCCGGACAAAATGGTAATCTACCTCGACATGTTTAGTCCTTGCGTGGAACACCGGATTGGCACAGAAGTATGTTGCACCCAAGTTATCGCACCAGAGGACCGAAACCGTTGGCGGATGCAAGCCTAGTTCACGCAAAAGAGACTGCACCCATGTTACCTCGCCTGCGGCATCGGCAATTGCTTTATAGTCGGCTTCAGTGGAAGAATGGGCAACGGTGCGTTGCTTCCTTGGACCAAAGAGACAAGGTTGGGCCAAGAAACACCGCGTAGCCCGCTGTTGACTTGCGATCAAGCGAGCAAACCAGCCCAGTCAGAGTCGGAGAAGACATGCATAACCGGTGAGGACGTGACCGTGAGACGAAGGCCTAAGCTCTGTGTTCCTTGTATGTAACGCAACACCCATTTGAGTGCTGCCCAATGGTCCTCCGTTGGCTTGTGCATAAACTAGCACAGACGGTTGACAGCAAACGACAGGTCTGGTCGTGTAATTAGGAGATACATCAATGACCCAACGAGACGTCTATATGGCGTGGGATCATCTAGCACAGAAGATCGACTCAGTGGCGCAGTAAAAGTGACAAGGGACATTGGAGTTGACAACTGCTTACAAGACTCCATACCAGCTCTCCGACGGAGTTCCGTCATATATCGCTGTTGTGACAGCATCACGGTATCACGAACATAAGATTCTTTGATCCTAAGAAGAATCGTGGATACCAAGGTCCTGAATGCGGAAAGTCGCGAACAGTTTAGCTAGCACACCACTGATCATGTCGGGGTCGTTGCCTAACAAGAGAACGTCATCGACGTAGACTAAGATATACGCCCCGTATTTGCCCTGAATAAAAATAAACAGTGAAATGTCCGTCTTTGACGCAAGAAATCATGCAATCTTTTAAACCATGCACGAGGGGCTTATTTGAGTCCGTATAGAGACCGTTGTAGTTTGCATACATAATCTGGAAAATGAGGGTTCATGTAGCCGGGTGGCTGACGCATATAGATGTCCTCGTTAATGTGCCCGTTCAAAAAGGCATTATGTACGTCCAGTTGGCGCATGGAACACTTGTTAGACATGACGTATGCAAGAAGTAGTCGAATGGTGGTCGGTTTGACCACTGGACTGTATGTCTCGGAATAGTCTTCGCCTGGGACTTGGTTGAACCCTTTACTCACAAGACGGGCCTTGTAGCGATCAATAGAACCGTCGGACTTGCGTTTTACGTGGAAACCCATTTACACCCGATTACGTTCATGTCACGTTGAGCAGGAACGAGACGCAAAGTCTGATTGTCTGGTAGTGCATTGAATTCCGTGTCCATAGCGGAGCGCCAGTGTGGTGACTTAACAGCTTGCGTGTCGGCAAGTGGGCTTAGGAGTCATCAACGGAAGCTACTAAGGCAGTAGCTGCTGACTCGAGTTTGCCGCCTCGTATGTGTCGTTTTCTGGAGTTGCATGACGTGGGTCCGGATATTGGGACTTGTGCGACGCTGCATGGTTGGGGCCGTCAACGAGGTCGTCGGTTGGAACGACGAAGAGACTACTCCTACTGCCGAGGAATAAGTCGACTGCGGAACTGGTGGTTGTGGAGGTGGGGCCCGATTAACGGCAGATGGGGGTGCCGCACGGGCAGACTCGGTGGTGTCGGCTGAAGAACTTGGGCAGATGCCCAAGGTTGCGTGAGATCTCCCCTAGAAGTCGTACGGTGACATTATGTCCTGTGTCCTAGTAGGGAAAAAATTGTTCATCTGAACCTCACATGTCTCGCTACATAAATAAGGCTTGTGTCCCTGTCCAAACACCTATAACCAACAAAAGAGTCTGGGTATCCCAGAAACACACAACATTTGGAACGGTAGTCCATTTTGTGTTTGTTATATGACGTAGGCACGGAAAACACCCACAACCATAGACACAGAGTATACCGTAATTTTGGGGATTTGTGAAATAACAAGGAATATAGACTGGCATTTTGGGAAACAGTAGACGGGGAGGCGATTAATCAAATGCACCGCCGACTCAAACGCATATGACCAGTATTTTTGATGTACATGACTTTGGGCTAACAGAGTTAGTCCGTTTCGACAATGCGCCGATGTTTACGTTCCACACTCCCATTCTGTTCGTGTTATGGGGTGAGGACTGGCGGTGGAGAATTCCAGCGGTGGTGAACACCGAGTGTAGTTTGCGGTATTCACCGCCCATGTTGGATTGGGCACATTTAATAGTTGTGGAAAAGAACTTTTCTACAAATGTATGAAATTTGGTAAATATAGAATATATGTCTGATTTAAACTTCATCGGATAGTACCAAACAAACCATGAAAAATCATCAACGAGAAATACCTAAACCCATCTACGGATGGAACCGAAGAAAGTCCCCAAATGTCCGTGAAAATAAGTTCAAATACAAACTGACTAGACCCGCTTGACTCGCGTAAGTGAGAAGCGCGTAGACTTGCCCATCTGACATGCACTACACAAATTATTTATGGAATGAAAACATCGTAGTAATTATTTCATATTTCAACTTTTAAGCCCAAAGCCTAAATTTTAGGAAATTTTTCACTTGAAAATCCAAAAGCACATGCATTAACTATCATTAATATAATAAGAATATAATGACGTTGGATATATTTATTAAAAAAACCCTATTGCCGCACACAATGTACTCGAAGCTTGTAGAAAGTAGCTTCGTCACTTTGATTTCTGGGTGCTCAATCATATTTTTCGGGAGTAGAACTACGTGGCTGACGCCTTGGCAAAAATGACCTTCAACCATGACTTTGGGCTACTCTCGCTGTCTGATCATTCTGATGAGACCAGAGAACTCTTGGAGGATGATTTGTCTGCCCTCCTCACTTGGCGAAATGTGCACTATTCTTTGTAAACTTTGTGTTTCTTTTTGAGTTTCCCGTTCCTTCTTATATATATATAAAAAAAAACTATCATTAATTATATTTTATGAAAAAAAAAAACTATTATTAATTAAGAATTGGCAAATTATTATGTAGATGGACCATGAATAACATGTACACTTTTAATATATTAAAAGCACATTATTTTTTACTGAAGGTACATTAGTTTTGTACTGAAAGTATATAATATAAAATAATGTATCCTCAGTATATAAAAAATGTACTTTCAAAAAATGTACCTTACGTACATAAATAGTGTACCCTTAGTATATTAAAAATGTACTTTTTATTTATGGTTCATACAATTGTGTGGACCATAGTCCATGCAATAATGATTGTTAAGAATGACGTTCCAAAAAAAAAAAAAAAAACAGCCTACTCACAATTCACCGAATCATTATTCCATGGACCATAGTCCGCAAAATACATTATTTGTGTACTGAAGCTACATTATTTTGTATATTATCAAATAATGTAAATTCAGTATATAAATAATGTATCTTTAATATATTAATAAAAATTAAAATGTATATTTTATTTATGATCCACACAGCCATGTGAATAATGATCTATAAAAAAAATTCTCAATTAACCACCTGGAATCAATTGAGCTCCCTACACGGGCAACATTATATCTATAAATACTCTGGTGAAAACCTCGAGTAGGACAATTATGAAAGCAATATATAACCCGCATGGGCAGCTCATCAAATGGTCATAAAGGTGAAAGTTTGAAAGAATAAAAGCAATATATACTATATATTATTGTAATACCAAGAATGTAAATTCCTTAGGTTTTCAATTGATTGGGTGTAATTGAAATTCTTTTTTAATGGAATTCAACGCCCATCATATTTTTGATTTGAGAGAATTGTAATTTCACGGGATTGTAATTGCCCTGCTTTTGTGGAATTGCAATCCTCCATCCCTCCGCCATGAGTTACAATTCGGCATCTACCCTCATGAATTGCAAATTGGCAGTAGGCGAAAAGCAAAAAATGGGTGAAAATGATAAATTTGTTGTTGTTGTTGTTGTTGGTTCATTTGTTTACACATTAGGAATGTGAATCAAAATCATAGTAAGTGTTTGGTTGACAACTTTTTAAAACACAACTAATTACCCTTTAATTACAAACTTCATTCCCTAATTAAAACGGTATCATTCTATCTTATTGCTAATCGATTTTTAAGTTTGAATTAATGCTTTTAGATTTTTATTTTGATTATTTTGTTCATATTGGTGCTTTGGATGTCATTATATTAGGATCAATTGCCTTAATTTTCAATTTTTGTACTTTTAAAACCATTATTCCTATTATAAGATCATACATAACAAAAAATCAATATTAGTAATCATTCCAATTCCACGTAACCCTACTACCAACATGCAAAACACTCTCACCAAAACTCATTACATTACCAAGTATTTTATTTTCATTCTGATTCTGATTCCCTTGTGCAAACCAAACACACAATTTAGTTTTTATACCGCTTCTTCTCTTCTCATTCCTAATAATTATATCAATTTCTATCAAAACATCAAACAATGTAATTTGAATTCCTACTTTATTCATACCCTATTCCACCAAATTGTAATTCTTTTCCCGATAATTCCCTCATCCCAAAACGTCGACATGTTAGTACAATCATTATTGCGTGGACCTGGTCCAAAAACACATAAAGTACATTATTCTAACTCATAAAATACATTATCTTACACACAAAAAATTTATTATTCTAACACATAAAGTACATTATACATTATTCTAAGTCATAATTAAAATACATTATCTTATCCCAAAACTTTGATTACTCTACACCTAAAATATATTATTCTAACACATAATTACAAAAAGAACATTATTCTAACGCATAAAATTACATTATCTTTTGAATGTTCATTATTCTAACATGCCCACCAATTTAATTTTGTTTTTCAAACATCTAACATGCGAAGGAGGAATTCATCGGATTCAAAAAGAAACAACTGAAAACTATGTAGTAATTAGTTCATATTTCAGGTTTTCAAGCCAAAGCCCTAAAATTTAGAAAAGTTAATCCAAAAGCACATACATTTACTATCATTAATTATGAATATAATGACGTTGGATATATTATATATATACGTATATTTTTTTTTAAAAAAAACCCTTAAAAACACTACTGTACCTATAAATTAATAGTGTGGTGAGGACTGAGGAGCTTGAGTTGGAGAAATTATATTAGCAAAGCAATAGAAAAATGATACCGGTATCTCACCTCTCCAAACTGGGCATATATACGACGTTCAAATCGGCGGCGTGGAGGTGAAGGTTCGAGTAATCAACGACGGCAAGCTCTTGCGCGCAGCCGCTAGGCGAGTTGGAGTGCGATGGGGAGCACCCAATCGTGGGGTTAGATGTGAAGGAATGCCGCTCCAACTTCTTCTTCAGAAGACGATGCGCTCTCCTCATTCTCTCCACCAAATCCAAGTGCTTAATCATACAATTGAACGTCATGAGACGCAAAAAACCGCACCATCCCAGAAGCCCTCACAGATTTCCTGAGAAATAAAAGTGTGTGCTTTGTGTGCCCCAATGGGTTTGTGAAGAGGGTGCGTGGCCTCTCGTTTCGATACGAAGGACTGACTGTGGGTTTTAGCGTTTGGTCGTTTTAGGCGTTTTCTGGGAATGGGGAGTCAATGTACTGCCGTACCCCAATTACTTCAAATGTGAAGAGATTGGGGCTGTGGAAGTTGGGCAATACGCTGTGGGTGTTCTGAAAAAAACCCAGAACTTCTCAAAGTGTAAATCTCTTGAAAAACTGGGGAGGGAAGCTGAGGTTGACCTAACCTCATCAGGTGGAAATTCAAGACGTCCGAAGTGGGATTCAGAGGCTTTTCCCGAGGAGGAAGTTATGTGTGTGATGCATGACGCGGTTGCTTGCTACCTCATTGTCGACGATCTCCTTCATGTAATGAATGATCTATTTCTAGTTGCTTTGAATTGGTACGCCTGTACTTGGTTAATTAGAAAGCATATTTTATATAATATTATGCATTTACTTTCAAAGCGAGTGTCGCAGCTGCCCAATCAAAAGATGGAGCTGCATTGGGGGCAGTTGTTCCCCAATGTGTCAAAATTGAAGCCCAATCCAAAATAATATTGTTTTGGGGGCTATATATTATATATAGTACTACCATAATATATATACAGTATATATATACTATAGTACTATACCCTATATTATATATATATATATATATATATATAGTTATATATAAATATATATATATACACTACCTTACTCATAGTATATACTATATATATATATAATATATAGGACGTTATGGGTCGTGTGGCGAGCCCCTTCCGTGTGGTCATGTGACGATTTCAGAATACACTCAAGGGGATTGTTTGGTTCAGGTCTCCTTAAATTACTAGATAATCTGAGTCTGGTAATTGTTATATTAACCTTAATTTGGTTCAAAGTCTTAAGAATTACCTGGTAACTGTTATATTAACCTGAAAAGTTGATGTGGCGGTAATGTTTCAAGGTAAGTGAATTACCCCCATTTTTTTAGCGTAATCGTTAGATTACTTTGAATTATTCTGCAACTTGCCTTGTTAACTAAGTCCTTATATATTATTATATATAATAATTATAATAATAATAAAATATTTGTTATATTGATTTAATTATAATCAAAATATACATGTGTATCTTTATATATTTAGTTTTATTTTTTTTTATTTAGCATTGATATACATTCATACATATATTAAGTAAATACAGCACACATTTATATATAGTATATTATATACATTAATTTATATACTACATACTAGATATTTATATATATATATTATTTATATAGTAGGTATATATATATTTAATATTTATTTATGTATTTATTTATTATTGACGGAAGCATTATTGTAAATTGATCCATAATAATCTAAAATATAACCTTGAACCGCAAAACAAGGTAATATTATATTACACCCATCCAAACCAAACACCCCAAGGTAATCTTAGCATTCCGAAAAAAAAAGAGAAAAAACATCTCCCAACATTACCTTCCAGGAGGTAATCGGGTAATCAAGATTCCGTGAACCATACGCCCCCTAAGTACATCCTCAATAGTGGGGATCTTGGTGTGAATTTTTAGGAGTTTTTGTAAGTGTGATTAAGAAAGAGAAGATGAGAGAAAAGATAAAAAAGAAAAATGTAAAACATAAAATTCTGATTTCCAAAATAAAAGAATATCGTAAATAGCGCCAGAAACGCGCCCGGCGCACCTGTTACTCCCACGCGAAATAAAAGCATCTGATATTAATTTTTGGTAGGCCCCACTTTCTGCAAAGAATCCCATATTTGCATGAGTAAATTTTAGGGTGTTTGCTATTTGCACCATCCTTTGGTCAAAAGTGGGTATAAAGTATCTTGAAATTGTAAAAAGGTGAAAACTTTCAATAATTACATAGGCGGTGTAAATAGTTAAATGAGGGTTTATTTTGCTATTTGCACCACCTTGGTCAAACCTCATTTATGAGGTGTAATTAATAATTTTTTAATTCAAAATTTAATTAAGGAAAACTGACACTTTTTCCCCCTATGTTATATACTTATATCACTTTTTCTCTTAAATTATTCATGTTAGCACATTAGCCCGCTCAATTATTCTAAAAGTGACGATTTCCCCCATGATATATTAAATTGACATTTCTACTCTTAAAGTAAACATTTTATTTATTTTTTCTTCTCTAACAAATTATTGCGTATACGTAGGGATGACCACGGTTCGGTTCTAACTGAACCGGACACTATAACAATTGAATTAAAAGTTTTCGATTATGATTCAGATCCAGAAGCCAATATTTGGATTTCAATTTATTAAAATTTTGAATCGAAAAAACTGGATCCTGAACCGTAAAGCGGTTTCGGATCCGGTTCGCGATTTTGAACCGTCTTTATTTTAAAATTTTATTTTTTAATTTCAAAATAGTTTAAATTCAACAATAAATGTATTTTTTTCAGTTCGGAACATGAACCGGCATTCTGATTCGTAATTTTAATAAACTCTAAATATTGGGTTTCGATTTTAAATTGTAATTGGAATATTCGGTTTGGTTACTATAGTGTCTGTTGGTTTGAACCAAATTGTGGTCATAATTTGTTGGAGAAGAAAAATAAATGAAATATTTATTTTAAGGGTAAATATGTTCATTTGACTTTCAAGGGCGGAAAACAGCCACTTGAATAATTTAGGGGGAAAAAGTGCTATAAGTATATAACTTAGGTGCAATTAATAATATTTTTAATTAAAAATTTAATTAAGGAAAATTGTACACTTTTTCATCTGAGTTATATGATTATAGAATTTTTTTCCTCTCAGTTATTTGTGTATTCACATTTTCCCCTTCAATTATATTTGTGTATCCACATTTGCCCCCTTCAATTATATTAAAGTGACAGGTTTTCTCCATCTTATGTAGAAGATATTTTACCTTTAAAAGTTGTTTAAAACTAATATTTCATTTATTTTTTCTCTCCACAAATTATTGTTATATGTACGGATGATTATGGTTCGGTTCGAACAATTTTTTATTTTATTGCAATTCAAAATTTATTTATTATAAATTCTATTCTTATTTTAAAATAATATAAATTCAATAATTATTTGATTTATTTCATTTCATTTTTCGGTTTCTGAATCGTAAGTATAAGAAATAAAGTTGTGTTGTGCCTTCACAGATAGTTTATATTTGTTCTATATTTTCTCAATATTTTTAACCCTAAGAATCTAAGCTCACCCGAGGTTCAGAACTATGACACAATTTATTTGAATGGTAATTGAAATGTCATCATATTACATGAAGTGGCTTTAATCAATATTATATATAATAATCATATAAAAACCAATTGTTTTAAATCAAATTAAGTAATTGTACATTACTGGTATATATGTCATCTAATGAAGGTGTACGTGCATCCTCAAAAAGAGAGAAATCAACTATAATCTTAAGATATAATAAAATCAGCACTCCAAACAATGCCATTGAACGTACTGGATTGTCAACTTCAACTTCAATATGACTGCGAAAGCCTAAGAAATCAATACCTTTTTTCCCTTTTTAACTGGAATGAAGTTCGGAAGAATAAAATATAACACGTGTGATTGCAAATTAAACAAACTCTCTTTGACCTTTGCTCACGATTCAGAACCGAAAAAAAAATAAAATACAATAAAATAATTATTAAATTATATATTTAAAAATAAGAAATAAAATTATATAATAAATAAATAAATTTGACTAGCAATAAAAAAAAATTGTGGAGAAGAGAAATAAATGAAATATTTAATTTTATGGGTAAAAATTTCTATCAAACATAAAAGGAGAAAATATGTCATTTTAATATTATTGAGGAGGCAAATGTGGCATACATGAATATACTAAGAGAGAAAAAGTGCTAAAAGCATATACCTAAGAGAAAAAGTGTCATTTATAATAATATCTGTTAAAAAAAATAAATGTTTGACTAAAAATAAATGAAGGTGGTGCAAAACAATTTTCTATTTAACACCACCTTATAAAGTTATCACACCTATTAGAATAGATGGTGTAAATAACAATTATGGTGGATGCAAAATAGAATTTCCAAATTTTATCTTCTCTCATGTTTCTTCTTCCTATATAGCATTGTTTCTTAAAATTCGTGAACAATCCCCTCCTCAGATCCAAGACAGCAACTAAAACAAGTGAGCCTAGCTACGTACGTTTCGTATTCCGCTCCTGTTGGATCAATAATCTGTGAAGGAAAGTGAGGTGCCATGGAATCTGACCCCAAACCCATCAGTTTGGTGCCACCTCTCCTTTGCCTAATGTCCAGGAATTGGCTAAGCACAAACGGCTATGGCGTCCTAGCCGGTATATACGCCAGGATCTAGCATTCTCCAGCTGAATCCAATCCCATGTTATTCCACCCAAGTCCCAAGTTATCGACAACAACCTGGCAGAAATTAATGTCCCAGGAATCAACACATGATTCGGAGCTTCGGAGTTGCACTTTGCCTGCAAAGATTGGGGGTTTTTCCAGGTAACCTAAAACTCATATCTCGCATAACACTAGAAATGAAAGTGCATGCGTATATATTTTAATTAGTGAATTAGTTTGAAAAATATAGTAATACGAATGATTGAAGTGCAGCTGATAAATCATGGAGTGAGGTCTTCCAGTTTTGGAGAAAGCAAAAGTTGAGGTCCAAGGATTCTTCCAATCTGGGATTGGAAGAAACACAAGTGTGGCAAATTGCAGGGGAGATTGAGGATTTGGGCAGCTATTTGTTGTATCTGAGGAGCAGAAACTTGATTGGGCAGATATGTTCTTCATAAAAACTCTACACCACATATAAGATCACACATCTATTCCCTAAGCTACCACCCACTTTCAGGTAAATAGTTAATTAGACAAAAAGAAATAGGGAAAATAGTCAAATAAATAAGTCCCGCCCTAACAAAATCATCACAGTATCCTATGTTTTTTTTTTTTTGTATTAGTGTATGACTAGTTGCCATTGTCAATGAAAAAGACAACCGAACTGGTTGCCTTCACGGGAGAAGGCAACCACGCCGGTCACCTTTTCCATCGATCGAAAGAAGGTGACCAATCCAATCGATCGGCAGTACTTTTTGTAAATTGTGATGATTTTGTGACATATATGACTAATTTTAATAAGTTGTAGTGTTTAATTAATCGCAACTTTTAAAAGTTCAGGAGCCTAATTGTTTTCTCGTGTAAGTTCAATGACATATTTGACTATTTTTCCCAAAGAAATAAGTTTATAATAGGTACTTAAGAGTAGTTAATTATTTAGTATTGATTTGATCTTTGTCCAATCTTAAATTCTCACACCCTGGCTAGTCGGAATTTGTAAATTTGTGTTCCTTTTTGGACCAACCAGGGATACTATAGAGGCATACTCAATTGAAGTGAACAAGGTAGCCATGAAGATACTCAGACTTATTGCTAAAAATCTGGGAATAAAAGATGAAGAAATGTGTAAGTTATATGAAGGGGGGATGCAGTCAATGAGGATGAACTATTATCCACCATGTCCTCAGCCAGAGCTCGTGATGGGTCTCAGCCCCCACTCTGATGCAGATGGCCTAACTATCCTCCTTCAAATCAACGAAACAGAAGGTCTTCAAATTAAAAACAATGGCGTTTGGCTTCCCGTTGTGCCAATTCCTAATTCCCTCATTGTCAATATTGGAGATACATTGGAGGTAAAGTGACATCATTTTTTTATATTCCATTTTTTTAGAAAGAGCCTATAAAATGTGTAATCCAACTTTTAATTTAAAGTTATACTTATAAAATGTGTAATCTAACATGTTAGTTTAGACAAAACACATCTTTTAATTTAATTTAGAGTATTTCTTTTTCGATCAATAGAATTTACTCCATATTTACTTGTATTAAAGTTAATCAATTTTGACAGATATTTACAAACGGAATATATCGTAGCATAGAGCACAGAGCAGTTGTAAGCCGGGACATGGAAAGGATGTCTGTTGCAACATTTCATGCCCCGAAATTGGATGCAGAATTGGGTCCTGCGGCTGGCCTTCTCACGGCCGAAACCCCACCAAAATACAAGAGAATTAGTGTACCTGAATTTTTCCGTTTATTCTTTTCGACTAAACTTGAAGGGAAGTCACATGTTGATATCTTTAAGATTGCGAATAACAATGTCTAATTAAAATGTAATTAATGCACCATGTGCAAATTATGTTCCCCTATTGCTGTACAATAATTTTTTTTTTGGATGCTACTGACTCTATTGTTGTACAATAAGTTTAATTTGCACAGAAATGCGGTTAAACCAAAGTTTAGTAAACCTCAAAATTTTGTCTAGTTAGAAAAATATTTGGTGCTAGAATTACCAGTCAAAGTATACGCTTCATACGTTTGCATAGTAGTTTTGTGTTGGTATGTTCGCACATGAGTGTGCATTCTCACCACATGTGACTCTATATATATAGAGAACATTTTAAAAATGATGGAACAAATTAATCCGAAGTATGTACGAATATTAGTTCGCAATAATAAAAAAGAGGGAATGGTAATGGCAAAATATTATAGTAATATTTCGTAGATTGATGTAAGAATATTACAAAGAATGTTTTGAAGTAGAATTAGACATGGTTATGTAATGTCAAGACAATGACAATTTATACCAGGATAAGGGTCCAACAAATCCCTAGAAACGTTGTGCGCCTCAAAACCAAGTTAAGGCCCATGTGCTGGGCTGTGTGACTAGGTCGGGCCCAAAGCCGTGCTTGATCTGGGGATCCTCGCTCTCTATCCAGGTCATGGATTCTTCTCGGGCCCCATGTCATGGGTTTGAGGTCCGGGCACCGAAGCCCCGTCGACCTCAGGCCCCCACGCTTTGCCATTCACCAAAGCCCTATCGACCTCAGTCACCTATGTCAAGCCGGACAGAGGTGTAGCCCCGGGCCTCCATGCATACTCCACTACTCGATGAACCGCTGCCTATTTATTAAACAGGGTTCCTAGTAAGGCAGTTTAAAAAACACCATTTTAACTGTGGACATGAAGGAAACCCGGTTTAAGGCACCTTCATGTTTGGGGATGCCCAACGGAGATACGCATTTATAATCCACATGAAAAGAAACTGGACTCAAGAACAACTAGTGGGTTTTTCATTGGTTATCTAGATAAATCTAAAAGGTTTAGATTCTACTGTCCTAGCCATACTACTAGAATTGTTGAAACTGGAAATGCCAAGTTCATTGAGAATGCTAACATAAGTGGGAGCGTTGAACCACGAAAAGTGGAACTTAAAGAAGTTACGGTGCAAGATTCTCTGATATCTTCTTCTCAATTTGCATGAACAACAAATTAATGATCAAACCACTCCATGATGAAGTTAACAATGAACCCACAAATGATATTCCTACAAAAGCAGCATTAAGAAGATCTCAAAGACAAAGGAGATCTGCTATATCTGATGATTATGTGGTTTATCTTCAAGAATCAGATTTTGACATTGGTATTGATGAAGATCGAGTTTCATTTTCACATGCTATAAATAGTCCGAATTCTTCTAAATGGGTCGAAGTCATGAAAGATGAGTTAAAATCAATGGAACATAATGAAGTATGGGATCTTGTTGAGTTGCCTAAAGGTTGTAAGCCAGTTGGCTGTAAATGAGTTTTTAAGACCAAACACGACTCAAATTGCAATATCGAACAATACAATGTCAGACTTATTGTCAAAGGTTTTACTCAAAAGGATGGTATTGATTTTAATGAAACATTTTCACCTGTTTCGAAGAAAGATTCATTTAGAATAATTATGACACTAGTAGCTCATTATGACTTAGAGCTATAACAGATGGATGTGAAAACTGCCTTTCTGAATGGAAAATTTGGAAGAAAGAAATTTACATGAACCAACTTGAGGATTTTTCAATTGAAGGAGGAACACATGGTGTGTAAACTTAACAGATCGATATATGGACTTAGACAAGCTTCCAGGCAATGGTATCTTAAGTTTAATGATATTGTAATGACCTTTGGATTTAAGGAAAACACCGTTGATCAGTATATATATCTGAAGGCCAGTGGGAGCAAGTTTATATTTTTGATTCTGTATGTTGATGACATTTTGCTTGCTGCTAATGATCTTGGTTTAATGCGCGAGACCAAGCATTTCTTTCTAAGAACTTTGAAATGAACAGATATGGGTGAGCCATCCTTTGTGATTGGAATTGAAATATTTCGCAATAAATCACAAGGAGTGTTAGATTGTCTCAGAAAGCATATATTAACAAAGTCTTAGAAAGATTTAAAATGGAAAAGTATCCGCATCAGTTGCTCCAATTCAGAAAGGAGATAAGTTCAGCCTTATGCAATGCCCTAAGAATGAATTGGAGCGAAAGGAAATGGAAAGTATTCCTTATGCATCTGTCGTTGGAGTTTGATGTATGCCCAAACATGTACCCAACCAGAACATTAGCTTTGCGTTGAGATGCCTTGGTCGATATCAAAGTAATCCTTGGTATGGATCACTGGAAGGTTGCAAAGAAGGGTGTTAAGATACTTGCAAGGTACAAAGGGCACGATGCTTAGGCTTATGAAGCGATCTCGGATCACCTTGAGGTGATAGGATACACACGATATTAGATTTTGCTGCGTGTTTGGACACAAGGATTAATCGCGTGCGAACATTTCTATTCGGGACTTGCGAATGTCGAGCAGTATTGCCAAGCCGCTGCAAAAATTTATTGTGATAATGCCGAACAGTCTTCTTTTTAAAAACGACAAGTATACTAGTGGTGCTAAACATATTGATCTAAAGTATCTTGCCGTTAAAGAAGGTGTTCAGGAACGAAGAGTATCAATTGAACACCCGTAAGCACTAATTAATGATTACAGACCCATTAACTAAAGCATTGCCACCAAAGGAATTTCGTGAGCATGTTGAAAGAATGGGCGTTATTGGAAACTGTTAACATTATGTTAAGGTTTGTGTTTGAATATTTGATACTTAGAGCTCAATATAGTTTCGTTTCTGTATTAAAGTATCATGTTTAGTTTATAGAAGTATATATACATGAATGTTTTATGTTAATATAAATAGGATTTGTCTTTGACGAAAAACATTATCGTGGAACCATTATAAAAAGTTCATTATGAATCATATTGAGTTTGAAATTTAATTTGTGTTACATGGAAGGCGACTGCGTTAAATTAGTGACTTATTACCGCCAATTCTTATTAATTTCTAACTTAACGATGACTTATGTTCTAACCAATATAACGAAGAAATTACTTATACTATGCATATTATGTTTCAAGTTTATTATTAAATTTATGACTTATGAGCCAAGTGGGAGAATGTTAGAATTATTATTATATTTTATAGTTCATTATAATTTATTGTGGCTCAAAATTAAATATCTATATAATTTAATAATAAGATAATCCTGTGATTGGTAAGATAAGATTGCAGTTTCAAACTGCATATCATCAGGTTTACGTTGATGGAACGTAATATTATTATATTTCATTCGGAGACTCTCGTCCTCTCCCCAACGTCTCTAAAAACTAAAACTCTCTCCATCAGAGAATTAGATTAAGTGAATATTAAAGGTCTAGAGGGAGAAAAATCAAGTTTCTAACTCAAGCAACTACGGAAAACAATGGAGCCAGGTATATTCCCTGCTATTTAAATACAGTATGTGAAAGCACGTGTTCTGAAGATCTTTATATTTTAGAATGATTTGAAGCTTGATTGCTTTAATATATGGCTTGAATATAATACTCGTGTATTTCTTTTTCTACTACATACCAACTTGCGAACTGCTTAACTCGATCTATTCTGAACATCAAATGCTATGGGTCGTTCTATTTAAAGAGTTGAGGAGCAAAAATTCAAACAACTAACTTTGAATTTATCTGTTGGGTCCTCTGAGATGGTAGTATCCAAAAATTTCCTCTTTTGTCGTTGCATGATATGCTATTGAATTTTTAGATATTTACCAATACCTTTTAAGTGAAAGTATCAGATTATCCGAATGTATTGCCAACAAGTAGACTTGGGATTTGCTACCCTAAGAGGATCGTTCTTTCATTAGCTCATACCTGAGTTAGATAGGTTTCCTCGTGTACTTGATTTAGATAGCTTTGTTGATCTAGTGTTGTTAATGATAAAAACATATACCGGAATACCTCATCACAAGAACTACATGCAACGTTTATGATAGATATGTTGCACCACAAGTATGCTAATATTTGTCATTAATCATGGCCGTGAATGACCTGCTTTCTCCGATCCACATTGAACCAATAATATATTATATATACTTTTGAGAACTTCATCAAATAGCTTCAAGTTCATCTTCAACTTTGAGATGTATGAAGGTTCATTTTCTACTTGCACCATTATTTGAAGTGATCGATGAAGAATATAATAAGAAGGAATAAACATGATTTTGGTCTACTGTTGGGACTGGTTCTTCAATTCTTAATTTGTAAGACTAGAATAAGTCTAGTTTGACTGGTTTCTCCTAATTTGTAGGACTAGAACAAGTCTATTAGCGTAGAGTTTGGGGTTCAGTTGTATGCATGGCTATAAATCTGTTGATGAGATATATGCTTCAATTTGTCTGTTATATGGTTATTACTGTAGTGAGGACTATTTTTTTTTTTGATTTTGTTATATTTTACCGGTAGCTGTTTTGGCCATCATGGCTTCTTCCCCAGGCACCCATGTTATTCAAATTAATGCTCTTACTAATTTTCTCATCACATTAACATCATATCATCCAACTCCCAAATTTTGAGAAACAAATTCAAGCTTCCTCTCATTGGCTTGAGTCTGCTTGGGTATATTGATGGCACAACCCAGCTCCTCCACAGTTCTCTGACGCTCTTCAGAAGGTGATCAACGCTGCTTACATCACCTGTTTAGACAAGATCAAACCATCCTAAATGCTATGCTATTAGGGAACTGTTCCGACACAATTCGATCAACCATTGATTTCATTAGTGTATCCTCGCAGCAGCATGGGACCGGTAACATCTACTCATTGATCATTAATTATTTTTGCTTCACAAGATTGCCGGAATTGAAGGTGGATAGCCTAGATGCCCAAAGAACTTAGGTACCATGAATGAGATCAGAGCTTAGCTTGTCCCTTCCAATTCCTCAGCTCTAGTTATTTTGTAGGAGATAGCTATCCTAGGACTGGAAGGAAGATTTATGGCTATCCTATCTAGCATAGGTTTCCATTTGTGCATCCCCAAATTGATCTGAGGAAGAGATCAGAGCTTTCTTCAGACCAGTCTTATCAACTTACATCGATCATTAGTAACAATAAATAATATTAAACTTCAAATACTTATTAATTTATTAGTATTAGTATAAGTTGTTCATATATAAATAAAGTTAAGTTTTACATGGTAAAAATTAAATTTTGTAGTCCAATCAATTAAAACTAGCTGATTAGATTAATTTTTTAATTGGTTAGAACAAAGAAGCTAATAAGAGACCAAATTGGAAAACAGGAATTTTCAGTATAGAGTTTACATAAAATTAAAAGATGTGAAGGAACGTGAATTTTAAATATTTTATCAACAATATAATAGATCAGAGTGAACTCAACGCAACGCATGCAGTGAGGGAAACCAAGATATATATAACAACTTCAAATATATTTACATGATTCCTGTCAATATTTCATCCATCAAAGAAAGATATTGGCAAGCTAAGCTAATCTAATCTAAGCTAGGACATGCATATATGCATGCATGAAATTAAAAACACGTACGTACGTAAAATCAATCCTGAGTATCATGTCGTCTAAAATAATCTTGGTTTGGATACATCCTTGCATTTGGCGACGCCGAATCTCCGGTGGAACAAGCTGCTGCTGCCGCTGGGAATGGTTTCCATTTGTTAAGTGATGATGAGAAGACGACACCAATTATTAGGAGCTACTTCCATGATATAGTGTCGTCCCTTGTGGCACGTAGTGATGATGATGATTGATGTTGAGTCTCCATGGCCTGCATCCCATTAGACACAACATTATTATTATTTTGGAGATTGTTACGGTGGTAGAAACTCCTCAATGCATCCATGTTAGGGTCGTCGAAGTTGTTTATTACCACCACCACCCAGCATCGTTTGATGGTTGTTATAACTTAGAACTGGTGATTATCGATCAAATGATGATTGTTCATGGGATATCATGGGTTGGGTAAACCAAAGTGTGGTCGGCTAACGGAGATTGAGCTTCATTGAGGAACGATATGATTTGGAGGCGCGGCAACAATGGTTGCGTGTATAGGACCAGTTGTCAGTAGGTTGTTTAGACGAATATGCGAGAAATAAGTGTCCATCATATGTGAAGCGAGTAGCAAGCTTGGGATCCCAGTTTAGATTCGGTTGGAGAGCTTAACTACTACGAATGCAGTCCGGATGATGATCGAAATGTAACTGATCTTGGGTAGTCCCACGTGAGGTCCCACTCTATGGACTATGGGAGTTGCGTATCTTCTGAATCAAGACCCATAATATCGTATTACCTCGTTCAGAGCGAAACGTTTGGTCTAGCTCTGAGTGAACGAAAAAGATGTTGATCTTATTGAAGGGTGGATCACGAATAGTTCTTTGGATTGTTCATTCGAGATGAATAAGACGAAGCCGATGGACGATAACCCGATTGAACAGTTTTCGTTAGGTTATATTTGTTTAGTTATCCAGATATCCGCGAGGGTATGCAGGTCTCATATACAAAATGTGCAATCTCCTGCACACAACATATTGGAAACTCGAATTTAATAAGGGAAATAATAATTTGATTGTAAAACATTAATGTAGCTTTTATATGTATTATATAGGATACATTTCTACCAAATTACAATGTCTCTGATTGTATGAATTAGTTAGTACTTTTTTATGAGAAAAGAAATTACCAACTCTTCTGAGATATAGAGCTTCTTTGACCATTTGGTAAGCACCCACAGCTGCCAGGAGAGGTGTTGATTTTCTATACTTTCTTAGGGCAGTTGATCGTCATGAATGAATATATCTTATCCGGAGAACTGTCATGCTCATAACCGCGTCTCAGCCTTTTTAAAAAAGCAGGTTTTCATCATGTCTGCCACAGTACTAAATGAACGATACTTAAGTAGGTTTGTATTAATATAAGATAATGAATATCCTGCGAATCTAGTTGATTAGTAATGATCAATCAGTCTCTTTAAGACAATACATAATGGCACCAAGCTAAAACCCTATAGAATAATACATAAAATTGATAATGAGCCTATATAATATAGAGAATAATATTGTGCTGAATTATTAATAAAATAATTATTAGCTGGCAATCTCTCAGACTTCCCTGAAGTAAGACCAACCACTTATCCAAATAATGTGTGGCTCTCATTAAGTCGTCTCTGAGACGATGTCCGACCTTATAACTGATCTACAGTCCCTTCGACATCTATCTATCACTTCCAGTTGAATGCTCTACCTAGTCTATCAAAGAATCCCAAACTAAAATATCTGTCGATACGAGATCAAGTATCGCGATCCATATCAGAGTAAAAATATTTACAGCCATTAATCTACTACCCTTACAGATAAGAAAGACAACCCGCCGGGGTTGTTCTAATATGGTCTAATACATTATCACGATCAAACCACATCATCAAATACATATATAATAAATTAACAATGAAGAGGGGTGTGAATTACAGTGACTAATTACCGGGGGGGGTCTGCTGTACATAACTAATAATATCACACTACTACCTCCAAAACTCATCATAGTCGTTCTATCAAAATCAATTTCGGTAAGCTGAAGAGTTGGGAAATTGCCGTTGTACTTATTCTCAAGATCATTGTGATCGGTAGCATTGATGGGCAGCATGATATAAAGTATAACTTACAATATGTCCTCCTTCTACGAATGTTTCAGAGTAGTCTAGGTAGTGGATGTTCTGCGCTCCTATCTCGATAATCATTAATGGATTTCCATGGTTGGAACAAAAGCTTATCATATCGAATTCCAATGATGGACAAAAAGATGGATGGACTACATATATATAAGTCAACTCTAAAGCATTGGTCTTTTTCTCATGCCAAACACACATCACATATGTCTATTACTGAATACATTATCCCTCTATCGACCGAGAATGAAATCATTATTCAGAATGACAAAGACCTATAAAAAATAACGAATCATTTAATTATCATCAAACCTTATCACATGTTGTATATATTAAGCTGACATCATTATCTTTTAGTGAAGTTCCCAGCCTTCTACATTTCATGCTTACACTCTCTAAGTTTAATCTATCTCTATAAGTTCACGTCTATGGAGGAGTATACTTTCTAGGAGGGAATATCAGATGAGACTTTCAGCGCAGAATTGAGAATAGAGAATGGTTGACAAATAGAGTACTAGAATAGCTATCTAGAGTATTAGTGATTATAGACAATGACTATAGCAGATTTTAGAGAGGAGAATAGACTATACGAAATTATCGACTGGTGGTAGTAAGGAAAATTGTTGAGAAGAACGGAAGTTGCGTAAGAAGTCTAACAAAGTGTAATCGAAAATAGTCTAATAACAATGTTCATTTTAAAGGAATAATATAATCGAAATAAATAATACACTATTTGGTAAAATGTAATCGTATAGCAGAATTTTGACGCATATAAGTAGGCACGCGGAGTGTTTTTTTGATGTATTTGTATTATATGGTGCGAGTTTAATTGAGCTTAAAGTGAGTTAACTGCTTCCTTTAGAGTTCCATGTATGTATGAATGTCGTATATATTATAAGGAGTATACTCATTGAATTAGATTATGATGTATTGCAAAGCTCTTGATGGAGTCACATCATTATTATGTTGAGACATTTTCCAAATTTCAGGATCTCAATAATTTCTTTGTATTTTTTTATTGCAATTCTATGTTGTTATGAAGTATGGTTAATCTGAGCAGCTGTTTAAATAAATTAATTTTAGGGTCATTTAGTGTATTTAATATCTTTTTGTGCACTTAAGTAAATTATAGCTAATATTTTTGTTTATATACTTTATACATACAACTATCATCACTCCTAACATCTCTTCCTATAATAATCAGAGTTGCATTAATAATCATCTCATTGCTATATATTGTTTTATACATTTTTCGGTATGTTGGTTCCTCAGATCAAATATTCCAGCATAATAACTTCTCTATAGGAATAAATGTCTTTTAAAAAAAAAGAATTTATATATAGCACTTATTTAATTAATCATATTGCACTTTCAACATTCAAATTGTATATACTAGTAGTTGTTACTTTTAGGGAATGTTTGGTTTAGGCAATGTTAGATTACTTTTAAGAAATATTATTATATATTACTAGAAATGTTAGTTTTTGGAAATGTTTAAATTTTTATGTGGTTGGCTTAAAATTGAAGTATGAAAATAAACATGTTTGGTTTATGTGTTATCTTTTATGATATAATGATTTTTTTAATATTTTTAATATCTTTAATATATTTTCATGTATTTCAATAAACTTTAAAATTAAAATAAATAGGCACGTAATAACATATAAGTACATGAATTAAAATTAATTAACTAAGAGCTTGAACTTGAATACTTATGCTGCATTTGATGGGAAAAATAATATGATGGGCTTGGGATGGATTCTGCGAGATGATGAAGGCCTATTCTTAGCGGAAAAAGGAATGTGTATACCGAGAAGATATTATGTAGAAGTGGCGGAAGCGTTTGCATTCGTGAAGCCCTTACTTGGCTGAAGGAGAACTGACACGAGGGATGTTGATGTTGAAATTGACTCTCAAGTTGTTTATTTTTCTTTCGTTTTGTTTCTTTTAATTTGCTCTTGGATTTATTATTGATGATGTCAAAGAAGTTGCATCCACGATTAGTGGTGTAGACTTCTACTTTGCTAAGCGATCAGCGAATCGTGCTGCCCACACTGTTGCTTGGGGAAGCCATTTCTATGTCAAGTTACGGGGAGTGGTTTGATGTCCTCCTCATTATCTTGTTGCTTGTCTTTCTTTCGGTATTAATGCATTAAGTTTGGTTTGTTCTTAAAAAAAAGAGTTATGAACTTGAAAAAAAAAATACTTTTATAAACTAATATGGTCATATATAATAGAATATATATATATAGTATATATATATATATTATATATATAGTATCCTATATTATTATCGACCGTAGCATACGTATATATCCTATATATATATATATTTGTATATATATGTATACATGACCTGCCCCGCACTCAGGTGTGGACCCTTCCCGTGTGGTCATGTGGCGATTTTAGAATACAACCAATAGTTTAAGTAAGATGAACTACACCATCAACGTCAGGAAATGCACCACAAAAAAAACACACAAATTAGGTACGCATCACCAACAACACACCATTAGTGTGAGTAAAAAATACCATACAGTGTTCGAAAATGCACCATTGGGGTTGGTGAGTTATATGGTGTATTTTTTGAGTCTGTTGTGTATTTTTTGCTGTTTTTTTACATTTCATTGTGGTGTGTTCCCTTACAATGTTGGTACATGTTGCTAACATTGTTGTATATTTTGAAATTTCGCACACGACCATACCTAATAAACATGACCACATATGAGCATTATTCTATATGATATATACATATATATTATATATATATTATATATATTATATATAGTCATCATAGTACGTTTTATATATATATATTATATATTCCACAAAATAATTAAATATGATATGTTAATAAGCTAACATAAAATATATTTTCATAATAATTAGAATTAAAAGTGCAAACATAGTAAATATGCTTGACAATCTAAGATAATCTAAGAGTTGCGAAAGAATCACATTCTCATCCAAATTCAATGGTAAGGGTATGTAGCATTTCTTGGTAAATGTTGTATCTACTCAGGAAAAGTAAGATAACTTGAACCAAACATGAGAAATAATGTGAAATTGCAGAGCTCACACCCCTTAATTATGTTGTATATCTTGAACCAAATATCCCTTAGTTCTTATACTTTGCATGTTTTATAGGTGGTGAATAAGTTGATTTACCAAAAAAAATATTAAACTAATAAGAGCCCAAGTGGAGTATATAATGGGTAGAAAAAATGGCGGTCAAATTTTTTAATCCAAATGAATGACTCAGATTGTTCAATTTTAATTTTCCTTAAGATTTCTAATTTATCCTTAATGAATATGATTATCCGTTAACTTTTCCGTTAAAATATTATCTTTTTTTGTTAATTTTCTGTTAGTTCACCATGCAAAAATTATTTACATTCAAATTCATCAATTGATTATATTTATTACATTGTCTATTATTATCTTTTTTTGTGCACTATTTTTTAATTAAATATCAAAGTTATAATACAAAATAATGCTATATATTTTTTACCAAATATTTTATTAATACCATGAAAAAATTAAAAAATATAAATTAATAACTACAATTGTGGGATGGTGTGTGCTCCCATGGGCTTAGTATGCACTGCAGCTTCTCGAGATGTTTTTATTTAGTATTTTCCAAGCTGTTGTATGGGGATATATAATGTTGTTTTTTTGGTTTGTTGTAGGAGTTTGTTTAATGAGCCCCCTAGAGTTATGGTGTGGGAGGTTCGGGAGTTGCGCTTGGATGGTGGATGATTCTAATAAAGCCAATGCATCTGCTGTTGAGGTTGGTGGTTCAGGTTCGGGTGTTCGCCCTACCTCGGTGGCCTTGCATTTTCTACGCCGGTTGAGGTTCTATTCTTTGCTTTTATGTTCGTAACCGTGTGGTTAATATATTGTAGATTAGGGTGGTTATGTCGATATGTGCATGCCATTTCGTATTTCTACTTGTGTGTGTTATCATTTGTCTGTAACTGTGCATGGTAGTTTTGTTGCTATGTAATTGGTTAGATATTTCACATGGTGTTTACTAGTATCTGTGGGGCGGTGTTGTTGTTATTGTACTAGTGTTATATTTGAGGTTTTGTGTAAGAATGTTAATTCTGAGTATGCCACATCTTCATAGCGTGGTCGGGTTACTATAATGATGTGGTAAGTGTTTAAACTTTATTGTCTGCTGGTGTGTCTCCCATGGCAGTTGTGCACAACAGCTTCGTCGAGATGTTTGTATTGTTAGATTTTTCTGTTGTTTGAGGCTAATATATACCTGTTTTTGGTTTGTTGTTGTAGTTTGTATAATGAGCCCCTCAAGATTGTGTGTGGGAGGTTCTAGTTGCAGTTTGGTGGTTGGGATGATGCTAAAATAAAGGCAATTCCCCGTTGGTGATTCAGGTTCGGGTGTTGCCCTAACCTCGGTGGGCTTTGCATTTTTCATACCCCGGTTGAGTTCATATGCCTTTATGCTCATATGATACGTGTAACCATTGTGATAATGTCTATTTTTTTTTTTTTTGCTATTTAGTGTCTACCGATGAAATACTTCCAACCCTTGAAAGAGGCAAAGATAACTTGTTGAGATTGCATGGTGAGTTGTCCACCGTATAAAAATTAGCACACAAAGTAATAATAACAATATTAACATGTTTGATGAACAAATTAACATTTGCACAAGGAACAGATTTTAGTTGTGTAAACACCAATATTTTTCCCATCCTGCGTCGGGAGCACTATTTCTTGTTGTGCTTTCACTTCCCAAGGCTTCGTCTAGATATTATTGACAATGATTCTGATCCTAGAGCAAAAGCTTTGAAGTATGGTGATTGTGTTGAGGACATGGTTAGTGCTATTCCTTGTGCACCCCAATTTGACCACGTGTTGTGTGTTCCCTTTTTCACTTCCAATTATTGTTTCTTATTTTGTGGATGCTCTCTAAATTCTTTGAAGTTTTTGTCGATGCGGTCTACAAACGTGTGTTTGTGCAGTTTCAAAGCGGTTGCAAATGCCCTGGCGGGATTCAAAGAATAAGATTGATTGTGGGGTGTTTCTCATGCGGCACATGGAGTAGTTTGTTGGCCAGCGCGACTCTGAGCTGGGAGTGCGGTCTAGTGAAGGGAGACACTACTACTCTAAATAAGCTGAGGCTGCGTTACATGAAGGAACTTGTGATTTCGGAGTGTAATGTGCCACAAGGTGACTAATCTTTCTCGGCGTACCAGTCGATAGCTGCTCCTCTTTCATCCGTGTAGTCATGAGTCTTATTTAGTTAGTAGCTGTTGGTTTTTTTGGGTTATGTCCGCGGTTGTACGGCAAACTACGGTTGGATTATTTTTTTCTCACATTACGCCTGTGCACATTGGTATGTCTCTCTTCGGTGTGCGCCCGTTCTTTGTTCACGTGTCTGGGTTTTGGATTTTACTTTAGTGATGCGGACTCACTAAACCATGGATAGTATAAGTTATGTCTTATTGGTTTTTTTTTTAAGGTCGGTTTGTTTTTGTAATTGTTATTAAATGGAAATAGGATACCAGTCTATTATTTATTGTGATTGTAAATAATTGACTCATCTAGAATTATATCAACAAAAACACGATATATATAGATGAACTAAGACAATTAATGACTGAACATTAGCAAAAAAACTTTTTTTTATACATGCTAAACAAGTGTCGCAACCAAGCCACTGCTATACATAAATATGACGATGCCAGTTGGTAGTTATCTCTGCCGAAAAGTTGATAATTCTTAGGTTATTGTTAGTGCGCATCAATTCGTAGTCTGTTCTTCTCGATGGTGCGTGATAGAGTTCTCTCTTCTGGATCGTTTCTCGGATGCAGCCAAGTTTATTAATCCCGATATTCTGATCTGTCCATCTGTGTGTACATTATTTATATAGAGGGTGACATAGTCGACATTATCACTCATAAATGAACATTACCATAAAATCAAGCAACAATATATAAAACATAAAAAAAGTAATTGAAATTTGCAATAATAAAAAATTACTATAAATTATATAGTGTCATAACATAAAAACAAAGACATTCTATAACGATACAAATAAAAATCTAGACGATATAATGTATAATATACAAATCTAAAAAAATTCCATTGATTCAAAGACAAAAATCATTAATTATGCAGAAATATATCATTCATACCAATCAAAAAATCGACCATTAGCATGCAAGATTTCAATATGAGCCAGAAACAGATGACGAGACTAGAATCTGAAGAGCTGGGCAAAAAAAAAAATTCAGCATCTCTAAATACAAACACGCAACACGATCCAGATATACAAATCTATAATTTTTTAATTATATTATTCATGTGCTTAGTCTCTTCTTTGCGTGCATGAGCTCTCTTATGTTGCTTTTCTCGTCTCATTACCCCCATTCCATATTGTACATCTTATTGCAATCCTTTGCCGGATGCGTTCTACATCTTGGATCATAGAAATCTCACTCGGGTACTCAACCAGTGTATATTCCTACTCACATCTTATCGCAGCTAACGCATGTTTACACGACTGTATGCCAATTACTCAATATCTGGTTATCAATACGGCCACACTCTCGCATTATCCGTTCACCAGTATATTTTTCCGAAGCATGTAACATTATACACACTAATTCCAACCCATTCCTATGGTCCCATATGTATTCAGTAGACACGCAACCAACAAAACCATAATAAAAAAACAAAACGTACCAAAAAAGACAAATAAAACGAAATCTATATATTAATCACTAGCAGATATCTAGATAATGACAATCAAGTACTCACTCCTCATATTACATATAGCCAGCAATAATAAAAAATATCCTTGTTCATGTACCACTAACATGATAAATAGTGAAATGGGTGCATATGTGACAAATAACATTGTATCCAGCGTAGCCATAAAAAAAAACAGGATCACCAACACATCAGATACCCATATCGGGATGTAAGCCCATGACTAACAAAAAAACAAAACACAAAACACAATCAGGATCGCGATGCCGACCAATCAAACATAACCATTATTAAAATTATAAAAACTAGCAAGTTCAATCAGTACAACACAATTATATGTGCTACATCACTCCCCCCACATACGACAACTCATAAGCCTCGTCAGCACCCTCCGTTGCATTTGTTGCCTGCCCTTCCTTCTTCTTATTAACTGTTCTTTTGTCCCATCTTATTGAGGCGATTATAGTTTCTGGTGAATTCAAACATTGGATTCGGACTCTTGCGTGGTCCTCAACTTTGTACTGCTACCATATGTCCCCTTCATTTGCGTTTGTCTCCTGATGTGGCACTGAACCCCGCTCCCACATATCTCTCTGTTGGTTTCGTAGAATCATTCTATGGTAATAATGTATTTCGCATGCGCTATTCTTAATTTTCTACACACGGAGCATTGCTTTGTGCTAAATCGGTGAATCTACTTTCGCATCCTTTTCATCTATGGGGAATGATGTCTAGCATACGTGTGTTGAATCTTGGGATCAGTGGCTCCGTATGTTATCCTCCAACTGACAAACTTTTTGCTGTGGAGTGTGGCCTTTTCATATCTGTCGCTCACGACTGACATCATCTCGCGATTCTGCCTTTTTGTTTATTAAGGATGGCTGTCCCACCGGCCGACGGTGCTCTAAGCCATGTCAATTGTCTTATATCGTTTTGATTCCTCAGTAATAATAGCTCAGTTCGTTTGCTGTTCTGACTTGCACATGCATCGATGTTGCTTCTTACGACTCTCTCCACTATCTCACGGGACGATGAACAATTGTTTGTTGTTTTGTTATGCTCTATTCTTCGTGCATTAACGATTGAACAAGGGAAGTTCTTCTCCTTTGGGTGACAGTCTGTCTACTTTATAAAAGGGCAACTCAAACATACTATGTCTTCCGTGAAACTCCTCAATATATCGCTACTTCTCTATCATATAATTAGTTTTTTGCTTTTCCGTACTAATTTTTGCTCGATTCATAGATTTGAATCCTATGGTC
>VALG01009115.1:0-12980 GCA_009835305.1 Ipomoea purpurea | reverse complement strand
TTTGTATTTTTCCATTGTTTTCATTAACGAATACGATCCATTTCTCCGTAGATGGCTATGCGCTAAAAGCCATAATCACAACAAATTTTGTTAGTTGTGGATTAAAAATTGTCACTCTATACATAATTAAACGGAAAAATTTTGTATAAGGTAATAATCAATCGTTATGCACTGGACCCGTGTCCAGCTTGCAAGCTGGACACGGGTAACAGTGCTTAACGGCACTGTTATCTTTTTTTTTTTTTTTTTTTTTTTTTTTTTTTTTTTTTTAAATTTCAGACTGTTTCGTTATAGGAATATATGTTCATAATTTTATTACTATATGTTAATAATTATACATTCATAACTCTATAACTGTACATTCATAACTCTATAACTGTACATCATAACTCCATAACTGTACATTCATAACTCCATAACTGTACATTCATAACTCCATAATTGTACATTCATATTTTCGAAGCTCTATGTTCACAATTTTAGAGCTCTATGTTCATAATTTATCACTATATGTTCATAATTGTAAGTTCATAATGTCAGAGCTATTTGTTCATAATTCGATCAATAACTGTACATTCATAACTCTATAACTGTACATTCTAACTCCATAACTGTACATTCATAACTCCATAACTGTACATTCATAACTCCATAACTGTACATTCATAACTCCATAACTGTACATTCATAACCTTCGAAGCTCTATATTCACATAATTTTAAAGCTCCATGGTCATAATTTTATCACTATAAATGTCATAATTGTAAGTTCATAATGTTAGAACTTTGTGTTCATAATTTCATAATTGCATAACTGTACATTCATAACGGCATAATTGTACATTCATAACGGCATAACTGTACATTTCATATCCAAAAAAAATTAACGCCGTTAACGGCAAAACACGCACGATTTTTTTTTTTTATAACTAAATGACGCGTTTTTAAAAAAAACGATGTCGTTTTTGGGCCCGTGTCCACAATTCATTGTGGACACGGGTCCAGGGCATAATTTGCCGGTAATAATTCATGAATTGAGTCTACAATATATGAATATTAATGAACTGAGTTTATTACCTTTAGAGCAAATTACACTTTTAGTCATCAACTATTGTAGCATTGTCACATTTAGTTCTATTCTTTAAATTTTGTTGCATTTATATCTTTGACTTTTATTTATTTGCCACAATTAATCATCTGTTTAAAATTTTGTCATCTTACCGTTTATACAAAGAATGTTAACATGTAATTTTAACATTCAAGCCCCTTGCCCCAACATGTAATTTCTCTCCTTCTCTAGGAAACTCTTTTAATTGAATGATAAAATTACATGTTTATTAATAGTGAAAATAAGTAGAATAAAGTCATCTCCAACCCATTACACCAAATTTTACACCAAAATGAATATTCTCAGTATATTCTTACACCAAATTTTATTCCAACTCATTACACCAAATTCTACACCACATTCTATATTCTACACTAAACTAATTTGTTTTCTCTCATAAATTAAAACTTTAATTTTTTTACTTTATTTTTTTTAGTATAAAATGTAATTGTAATGCAAATAATATTTTTATTCCACAATAATATAACATATAACAACTATTACATTTAATTTTCAAAATTATCATATCGTTCCCACAGATGCTCAATCAATGCATTACAATTATGTTTTGTTTAATTTCAAATGTATTCAGTTTAATTTTATGAAAAATATGTTTTATGTACTTTAATTTTTAATTAATCCATATATAATATTAGGCTTGTTTTAATCGTCTTGATGAAGATAGTGATGTTCATTTGGCTTGTCAAACACGAGAGAATCATGACTAACCATGAACGTACTAAACGCCACTTAACTACTGATGCTAGTTGTGTTTTTTGTGCAGGTCAGCGCGAGGATTTAAACCATTTGTTTCGAAGCTTCGATGAAGCAAAGTAGATATGGGAGCAGTCCCTACCAAGGAGTACGCGGGAAGCTGTACGAGACCTGGACTGGGCAACGTGGCTAACAATGAACCTTCAAGGGGATATCAGGCGCGGCTTTGAAGAAGGATGGCCCGAGCGGTTCGGCACAAGACTCTGGTGGCTGTGGAGATTGCGAAATGAAAGGATTTTTAATGGCATATCTACACCGCTGGAACAAAAAATACAGTGGCTTCGGCAGTGTGATGACGAGACAAAAAGGGCTTTCGAGTCCGTGCAAAGACCTCTACCGAGATTCTCCCGGGAAGTAGATGCGTGGCTCACTTGGTCAAGACCAGAGGAGGGCAGGTTAAAGCTGAATGTTGACGGCAGTCGGCAGGGAGACAGGAGGGCTAGCTGTGGGGGGTTCTTCGAGATCATAATGGAGTTTGGTGGAGAGGCTTCTTGTACAAAATCGGTAGATGTTCGGTTGAAGCTGCGGAAGCCTGGGGTATTTTACAGGGTCTTCGGATGGCGTATGAGTATGGAGCCAGACGCGTCGTTCTTGAGTGCGATTCGAAAAACCTGATGGATAGTCTTCGTAATGGCGAAGGTTTGAGGGACATGTCAAACAACATCCTTTACATGTGTCACCGAAAAGCAGCGGGTTTCTCCGAGGTAAGGTACATCCACATATACAAAGAGCAGAATAGACTTGCAGACAGGCTAGCTCGCAAGGTAAAAACACATCAAGGCGGAGTCGCCATTCTTGACAGACCACCGAGCGAGATGGAGGAGCTGATCGAGTTAGACCGGATTGGAGCTTCGTCTTTTAGACGGGTCTCTCATTTGTGATTTGTTTTGATCCTCTGGGCTTTTGACGGGTATCCCCCTCCCAACAGAAGAAAAAAATAAATTTAAGTAAACTCATTAATGTTGGAACAAAAGTATGACTTTAATGATAACGCAAAGCTTATAATATAGAGCTTAAATATACTATTACCTAATAATTCAATGATCACAAGTGCAGTTTTTCCTAAAATCAATCAATTCATTAATAGTTGATGCTTTAACATATATTACAAATCACATTATTTTGGACAAAATTTGATGTAAAATATTTAAGTCTAATGTCATTTCCATTAAAACAGTAGTCCTTGCTTCTTAAACTTCAAGGGTTAAAAGGTATTAAGAAGTTCTCCTGGCAGTACTACAGAAATTAAATTACCAAAGGAGAGTATCACAGTAGTCCTACCTGATTGCCCGGAATGTTCTTGAAGTTGCATGTCCCATGGCTTTGATCTTTCTGGAGATACCAGACTGATATAATTGGTCTGAACCTTAACTGGAAGGAATGATGATGGAATTGTTATGTCCTTTGACTTTGAAGAGCTTTGAGGTTTGATAGTCATGGCATCTGTCCCTAACAAGATACTACTTCTACTTCTGAAAGTACGGTATCTTGAGTTGTTTTCCTTGCTTGAGCTTCGAGCTTGCTTTCGTTTCAAATTGCATCTGATATAGCCTTGGGTAGCAAAATCCAGGTCTCTCAAAAGAAATGGGGGAGCGGTCAAGTACCAAAGCCTTCACGCAATGTGATCTCAATGCCATCATAATGTCCACCAATGTTAAGTCGCCTCACACTATTTTAAAGCCCAGGGAAAGCCATCCAAAGCAGCCACAGTATATGTAATGCTGGTTCACATCGCAGCTTGTCCACTCGTTTAATTTCTCCTTTCTTTCCAAGGGCCTAATTCCAGGAACTCCGCTCCATGCTATAGGAGCTGGACAAAAAATGAACCAGAATATATATCATACATGCTCTTTTTTCATTTCCTTTTTTCTTTAAGCTTTGATTAGAAGCAAATAAAAATTAAATGAAAGAGAAGGTACATTGCAGATTCATCATTGAGGGCATGCTCACATTGTGAGAAAATTAACTCAGGATTGGCCAATAAAAACAACTCCAATTTCATGTATTCATGTAACCAGAAAATAATAAGGGGGTTAAATATAAAGAATAATGTATTAGAGTAAAATCAAGGAGACAATATCAGTCAGGGAAGGGAATTAAGGTATGTCTTAATCTTTGGTAAAGACGAGAAAGTCAAACAAAAGAAACTTCTTAGGTAGCCTTAATTGATTACTACAATCACAAATTCACATTGAATAGGGAAATTTTGCTGTTCACTTTCCTTTTCAGGAAAACAAGAAACCCCAATGTTTACATACTGCCAACACAAGCAACATAACTTTATTTTATCAGTATGTAATTGATTATAGCATGTTTTGCTAATAGATGAATCTTAACATAAACAAACTAAGTAGAGGTAACTGATATGAACCCAACCAGGCTCACGCATAAAGGCAAAGGGTGTTTGATTGAGAATAAAGATGGAGAGAAAAATTTCAGATTTTGTTGAGATCCCAAAACTTTCGTTTTCGTATACTTTCTGGCTTATCTAAATATTGATTGAAGAATTTCCTTTATATAGGGCTAATATAATAATGACTCTAATATGAACCTGAGATAAGCTAACTATCTATGAGTTCTAGTTAACTAAACTATTCTAATTATTAAGTTTATAACAAAAAATAGGATTAATGTCAAAAATAGGATTCTGTCAATTACTCCTTTCTTTCCGAAATTTAGCTTTCCTCAAGTGTTGATCTACCTGCCAGCGTAGAGCTTCAAAACAGGCCAGCCCAGCCCATACCCCCGGGTTGGGCCCGTCCATCGGAGCGGAGCTCTGACCCCGACCCCATTTCGAATACACCTAAATAGTTAAGCAAAATATACCACATCAACGTTAGGAAAATGCACTATAAACGACACACAATTAGGTACGCATCACCAACAACAACCATTAGGTATGACCTAAAAGCACCACACAGTGTTCGGAAATACACCATTAGTGGTAGGGAGGTATATGGTGTATTTTTTGGATGTGTTGTGTATTTTTTTGTGTATTTTTGCATTTCATTGTTGTGTGTTTCTGTTACACTATTGGTGCATATTGTTAACACTATTGGTGTATTCTGAAAAACCGCCGCACGACCGCACGGGAGAAGGTGTCGCCGAAATTGAACTTTTTCCATATATATATATATGAATGATCTAAATAAATGAATGATAATACAAAAATGTTCACAAGTATTATTAGCATAGTTGGTTTCTATAGTGTTAGGATAATTGAAAGGTTTGGGCTTAGATTCTTGTAGTAAACATGTTTTTAAACACTAAATCAAACTTTAAATTAAAAGTATATTATTTGTTATTTTCTTGCCTCCAGGTTGAAGGACATATAGTGCATAGTGGCTGTTAATTGTTTAGTTAACTGAAACAATAGAGGAAAAAGTTGGTGTAAATACGCTTAATGCTTCACAATTAGGTTCAATGGTTCAACACTATTTTTGTACTCATGTTTGCTCAATCCACTAAAAACAGAAAGACTTGTAATCATAGGACAAGAGTATTTACCTGCAACCTAATCCACATGCTTGTTCCAAATGTCATCAGCATTTTCTGTTTTACCTAGATGAAGAGAGACACTTGGAGATGCCCAAACAGTGACATATATGGTGTTCACTGAAGCAGAATTGAGATCTAATCCTTACTAGACCTCCAAGCATGTACAGTCTGGCCTGGCTACAAAATGTTGATAAATTTAGAATTAGAAAAACTATTTCAACTTTGAGGAAGAGAAGGATTTTCTGCAAATGAATAAAACCACTTTCCCAAATAGCAATATAGGAAAGGATATAAAAGAGTGAGGAGTAAAATGAAAAGGAACCATCAATTACCTATGACTATCATGTGCAAAGGTGTTATAAGGCCCAAACAAACTCAAAATTTTTAGACTGGGTTTCACTCATATTAAATAAAAACTTAAAGGACCATGAGGAAAGAAGTTAAACCAGATGCCTTAGATGTTCAATAGCAATCCAGCTTTTAAGTACATAGAAAAGTCTACTTAATCGGTTACCTCCCAATTCACATAAATTATAGATTTTTCTATTAAATAAAAGCTCAATGGGTCATGTGAAGTTAAGCATACAGCTCAACAGCAATCCAAATTTCAATTTACTTACAAAAATCTACTTCCACCATACATGCCATATCCATGTTACATAGTCTGTTCATTACCAGACATTTAATTAGAAGAAAAACAAGAAAATAATGTAGTTCTTGTCTGTAAGAATAATCTTCAAGCAATTCTAGTAACAATATTAGACAAAACTAATCAAGGGATAGACTTTATAAAATGCTTGCCTTTATTCTATAGCTCCGAGGTTGTAGCTCCTTCCGTATCTCAACCATTTTTGCTCATCCCTATTTAGTCTCATGGATAATAAATATGGATGGAGGAGGGCCAGGAGTGTCATACATCTTTGCCTTGGCAGACAATAACGCACCAATTCTCAAGATCCCAAGTGTTGTTCCAGGTACAGGAGCTTCAGTAAGCTTTGTAGCTTTTACTCCTTCCTTCTTAGCAAATGCATTGATCAAGGTTGACTTTTCCTGCATTTTTGAGCCCCAATAACCCAAACATTACCACGAGGTGCATCCTTAATAAAGCCAGTAATTTCTCACACCCTCCTTCGAGAATTACATAATTAATCCATGAGTTTAGGTGATTCATTAGGAGACACTTAGCACGGTGTCTTAACCTTTATCTACCTGTTGGGGTATTGGGAGGGGAGAAGATCTACCTTTGTTGACACAAGAACAGTTTTGGGCAGTTTTTTATTTGATTTCAAGTTCTTGGCTCCTTTCAGCGCCCTGAATAAAGTAAATTGGCTACATCTTTGGGGAAAAGATCATCAAATCGATACAATCACACCATAACACAACTTGTAGCATCAGCATTCCTGTGGGCTTCATTGCCTCGTAGTTATCATCGATAAAGTCAAAAATCATGGTATCGTTCTCTGTACTGATTCTTTGACTTGTCCATAATTCTCAATGAGTAGCATCGAGCACAAACTGTTTACTCCTCTTTATTCTCTTAGTGCTTTTGCAATCTTTTCTCTCGCTTTTGACCTTTTCTTCTTCTCTCTCAAGAATCTCCTCTGTAATTTACCATAACCTAAACAGCTGGAGAAAACCCACCAACTCCTCCAAATCATCATCTTCTGTTTCAACCTCTGATTACCCATTCTTCTGAAATCCCAATCATTTCCAGAATCCATTTCTTCCATTGCCCCTCAATATAATCCCCAAACTGCACTTCTCCCTCAATATCACCAAACTCTTCATCATCCAAAAAGCCCTCATTGTCCTCGACATCTATTGTCAGATGATCAACAGAGCGTTTCTTGTATACCCAGGAAGATTAGGGTGTTCATCCTGCATAAAGATTCAACCAGGACATACCTGTCCATATTTCTCATCCTCGTCCTTCCCTCACTTAATAATTTCCCATATCCACCGCCTCCTTTTCTTGAACTTACTACCAACTTCACGACCTTTTCGAGTTTTACTAAGCTGATTGACTACTCTTCACAGGACAGAGAAACAACATGATGGAGCCTTATGGATAATATATTTACTCTTGTCGGACTCTTCTTATGCACTCCTATTATAAACAATTGATAAAATATAACACCCCAAAAAAATCTTTGGAAAATTGAATTCTAGCTGAAAAGCAGAAAACGGGAGATGATTTAAGGAAATTAGTTTTGATTTTTACTGTAAACAGAAGAGGCATACCGTGTCTGGTGTGTTCCAATGGAAGATAACTTGGGCGGAGATTAGAAGATGTTGCACTGAAATGGAAGTTGAGGTAGAAAGCAATAGCGCCATTCCCTCTCTGTAATTTCCTCACGGTCCCGGAGACAAAGGCCACCAAGTTGCCATATGTACTTCAGCAGATTTTTTTACCCAATTCAGGGATATTTTCAAATGTTTATTACCAAATTAAAGTAGATAAATTATTAATTTTTTTTTTTTTTTAATGTTATTGGTCATATTACAATGTAGTATCTGTTCACTGAAACACAAAAAACAAATAACATCTTTCCTGAGGCTCGAACACGCTATCTTTCAAATGGAAGTTCAAACCCGAATAACATTAGACCATATAGTCTTTATTTCTTTTATTTTGTAAATATTATCCACAATTCTTCTCCCATATTATCTACAATTCTTCTCCTTAAAGGTTGAATCTCCTACCCTAAGGCCCCCAACACTCCGAACCGGACAGAGATATTATCTATCTACAATTCTAATAAGCCTCAATAATGTAGACCCTTTTAACTGCAACAACAAAATATCGGGTAGCATTGTTTATTAAAATAAATAGTTCATATTATTTTGATTTTAGTATTTTTTTTTAAATAATTTTCCTTATTTACCCTCTATTATATTACTTTCTTCCGTTAGATAATATAAATTTCGTTAGTATAAACTTGAGTAACGGAATATTTCATTAACTATTTATGATTTTTAACTTACTCATTAATTTCTACAAGAAAGGTCTTAGGTTTGAACCTCATCTCAATTAGAGTTGACATAATTGTTAAACATATACTACGAATAATGTTAAAATGTATTAAAAATATATATAATATAAAATTTAACATAAACTTTGGTCAAATAATTACTCTGACGTAAATACATAACATTCAAAGTTAAACATCAAAGATTATAAAACAAGAACTTTAAAAATCATTTGATTTTTATGCATTTAAAAAAAAAAAAAACAAATTTAGGTAAGTTTATTTTTTTTTTTTCGGTTTAAAGATTATAAAACAAAAAGTCTTCGTGTTTAAGCTAGGGAAGCTCTAGAAATTCCTCGCGAGAAAGAGTGATTATGATCTCTCCCCTATTTATAGACAAATTAGGCGGGAGAATTTTAAATTTCAAACCGAACTCCTAGGTGGTCGTCCCTGCGCGACACATGGTAACAAGTTCGGATTGGGCGATGATCTGCGTAGTACACCATAGACGAGCGCGTACACCAGATCCCGTCCTGATTAAGATGGCATGACCGTTAGAATGCGATCAGATTTTATAGCCTGAGCCCTTGGGCACGCTGCCCCAAGACTTGGGACATGGATTATGGGGGCTACTTGATAAGGAATATACTCCGTTTTCTGACCTTTCGTACCGGGACCTGGTCGGGTACGATTCGCCTTGAGACCCAGACCCATTTCCCGACCTGAACCGACCAGAGTGCAGTGCTTGGGAGACCCAACCTTAAGGTTAATTGACTTTGTTTGCTCCTGATGAGCCGTTTTATAAAACCTTTTTGTGCTCGGTCCTGACCTTATTACTCGTCCGAGATCCCGTGTGACACACCGTAATCCAAATCAATTAAGGGATTAATTAAGTAATTAATCATAATCCAATTGATAATTTAATTCCTTAAATTCTTGAAAATTCAATAGTCGGGGACTAGTAATTGACTAGTCAACCCAAAGTTAAGTGTTATACCTAAAGCTTTGTGAGTAGTTCCCTTGTTCCCTTACACCTCTTCATTTTATTAAGGGTAATCAAGACATGTCACCTTATGTTAGTAATGCAAGCTAACCTAAAAGACACCCCTCATTCTTTCCCCTTACACTTTCCAAACTTGAGCTCCTCCTTCTCTCTAAAAGTTAGATAGCTTTTCTTCCAAGCCAAGTTGGAGCTTTACCCAATCTTCAAAGGTTGTCTCCAAGATTCCACATTTCCTACATTTGAGCATCTAGGAGGGTAAGATCTATGTTTATCTTGTGTTTTAGTGTTTTCTAAGGTGTCTTTTCTTAAAGATAGAATTTTTATGATATTTTGGTGTGTTCTTGAAGTGGGTTGGAAGGTGAACCCTATTAGAGCTTGGTGAAGTGTTAAGTGAAGGTTTTTGTCTACAAGAGGTAACTCATGTTGTACAAAATCTATTTTGCTTACCTATATGATGATTTATTGGATTCTACATGTGATTTTTTGCTATGAAATGTGAGTGTTGATGCATTGTCTTGTGAAAATGCATATCTAGAGCTTGTTTATTAGGGTTCATGTAAGCCATTGCTTGCTATTCCTATTGATTCAAGTCATTTTGTTTATTTGGTGAGATTTGGCATGTTTTGGACTTGAATTTGAGCTTGGAGTTGAAAATTCCCGAAGGGATTATTTGGTACAAGGTGTGTACCCGCGGGCAGAACGGCGGGCGGGCACCACCCGTCGCCCACCCGCGGGGGACAAGGCCTCGTGGGAGGTGGTTCTCGCGGGCGGAACCGTGGTCCACCCGCGGGTACGTTATTTGGTGTTGTTCGGGGATTTGTTCCCGTGATTCTTTTGACTCGGTATTTGGTCTTTTGACTTCCCGATGTTCTTTTGTGGAATTATTTGAGCGTCTCTTGATGTTTCGTATGTGTAGAACTATATGGTAGGAATCCATGTACGTTTTGGTGTCTTGAATCGTGCTAAGTGTTCAACATTGGTGTTCGTGAACCGTGATGAGTCTTGTGTGTTCTCGGAACTATGTTGGTTTACCCGTTTGATAAGCATGCTAGTTTGGTATTTAAATGCTAGCGTGTGTGTGTTGTTTGTCATTTCCTATTGTTGATGATGACTTATGTTAATCATCGTTGTTGTTGGACTATGATCCATTCCTTGATTGAGTATGGTTTCATATCTTCATTGTGATCCGTTGATTGATTCCTGTTGTGGTGTGGTGTGTGTGGCTGTACCTGGATTGCACGATTAATGGTATGAGACATTAGTCACCAAAGGTACTGCAGTGGTCCTCGTGGTGGCCATGACGCGATTTATGGAGTTTGTGACCTGAGTGATGGGTTCACGTATTTCTTGGTGGCATGTGTTGCCGTGTGTGTGATTGGTACCTCGTGTACTATGAATCGTGGTCTTGTTGTGATTGTTGGTGGGGGACGACGGTCCCAGGAGGGAAAAGGTTAGACTTGATGTACAGGGGCCCTGGAGGTAATGGTTGGAACTAGCTATAAGGTTGGGGGTAGCCATAAGGTTGGGACCGGGCATAAGGAAGACATCTCAATTCGTGATCGGTGATGTCACGAAGGCTTGTGTAAGCCGTTGTTGTGTGTTTCTCTATTTGTGACATGTGTTGTCACAAAGGCAATGTATTGCCAATAGTTGTGTCCTTATTCTCTTGTGTTATGCATGTCGGTTGTTAATCTACTGTGTGATGGTAGATTATGCCTTGAGCCGTTCTTGTGAGTCGTTATTACTTCTTGTGGTCATGGGATGTGTTCCCTTATCTTTATTGTGAGTGCATAGAGTCTTGTGTTGATCTCTATCTTGGCTTTTGAATTGATATATATACTATATTCCGTTTCGCAAATGATTTTGTATACATATAAACTATCTACATATGATATATTCACATGTATTGTGGTTACCAGCATCATTCGCTGACCGGGCGTCGTCCCATATATAATATCTCTGTGTTTCTTTTAGGGCTGATTAGATGAGGGCGCAGTCTAGAAGCTGTTAGATTAGATCCCCTTTTCTTTATGATGATTTGGGCTGCGTGCCTTTGCTTAGACTTAGACGTTATGTCGTTGACTTTGGTTTTGAGATTGATAGATTAATGTTGCAGATGTTTACCGTAACACCCGTGTTACGGTCTTTAATCCCGGATTAATTATTTAATTAATCTCGTTAATAATAATTAAAAATAATTTAATTTGGTTAGGATTCCCTTTAATTAATTAATATGGTACCACCCATGGACCTGTACCCTTATCCATAAACCAAGCCCTTAGTACCTATAAGGAATAAATTAGTAAACTTCATACCATTCAGACCCTAATTAGACTCATATATGGTATATTATATATAATATAATATAATATAATATATATATATATATATATTATATATATATCATATATTATATAATATATATATATATATATAGAGTATACTATAAATAGGAAGGACATAGGCAGGCACCTAGAAGTTCACACAACACATAAATATCACCACACAAGAATTCCCAAGGGACTCCCACCACCCAAGCCTAGGGAGATCAAACGGATGGAAATTTTAGGGAAGAACCTTAATAGCTAAGGGAGGATTAATTAAGGCTAAGAGGTAACCCATGTCTCAACAAAACCTATTTTCTTCGTTATAGATCTCCTTCCCTTGGCCTCCTTCTATATGCTTGTGTCTTGATGGACTCCTCTATGCTATTTGTGATATATTCTTGATGATTGATAAGATGATTTATGTGTATTTCTTGATAATCTTGATGATCTTGATGTTGAAAAGAGGTTCTTGATATTGATGTGATGCGATTCTTGGACGAATCTTGATATTTCTTGATAAAATATGATTTTGATGGTTTGGGTTGGGATTAGAGCCCTAAGGGTTGGATTGAGAATTTGTGTTGTGATGTTCTTGAATATATATTTGGGTGGGAACTCGCTGTTCGGGTGTTGTTTATGTTTAGAAGTCATAATAGGATGAGTTCTACGTGTGTAACACCCCCGTGTTACGAGTCCTAAAACCCAATTAATTAATTAACCATTTACCCGGAAAGAAAAGAAATAAATCACAATGATTAATTAGCTTTAAGCCCACCATAGTCCGCGGACCCCCCATCCCTAAAGCCCAATACCTAATCCTAGGAGGAATTAAACCCCATAAAATATAAATAGGGAACTTAGAAGGCATTTAGAATCCCCACCACAATAATCCTCACCACCCAAAGAGCTCCAAGAATTCCCCTAGAGAGAAATCAAGAAAGCTTAAAGAAAGATCCTTCATAGCCAAGGAATTAATTAAGGCTAAGAGGTAACCCATGTCTCAACAAAACCTTTTCATAGTTATGATTTCCCCTTAGGGTTTCCCCATATTATTGTGAATGGCGAAATTATGGTGATTATTATATTGATGTTGAATTGATGATTCCATGGGGAATCTTGATAATCTTGATATTGGGAGTTTCTTGATAATTATGATGTTCTTGATGATTAATTGGTATTCTTGATGATTATGTTGTTCTTGATGATTATGATGTTCTTGATGATTAATTGGTATCCTTGATGATTATGTGTTGTTCTTACCGAATCTTGCAATTAGAAGACGAATCGTATTCTTGTTAACAT